>OX578135.1:14973033-15139916 GCA_951213105.1 Amaurobius ferox
GTCCTGTCTCCAACTTTAACTCCCTGAATGGGTTTCTGTGCCGATCCTTTCTACTATTTGTTCCCCCTCTGATTCCATGGTTTATTTTCTTATCCTCCTTCTCCCGGACCTTCTCCCGGATGCATCTCAAATTTTTTTATTTAGTTACAACTACTCGACTTCACTGTACGTGTATTCCCTCCTCATGGTTCATGGGAATACTCGATTTCTTAATAATTTTTCATTTTTTCCTCTATTAATGCTTCTAGTCTGTGTTATGGCATTTACAGTAACTTACTATTGCCATATCTGAAAGAAGCATTTGTTTGGGCTAATTAGGGTTAGATGTTCAGACCTGATGAAGAATCTAGTCTAATTAACATCCAAATTAAGTCAGTGCTGTACATTTCATTTTTCGGCAGAGTAAACGTGTTTTAACTTCTTTGGTGATTTATTTGTTTTAATTTTTCATAATACTTGAAATTGGTTATTATTCTATATATATATATATATATATATATATATATATATATATATATATATATATATATATATATATATATATATATATATATATATAATATATAAATAATAAATCTCAGGTTCTTCTAAAGTTCTTTCAAAGTAAAATTCTAAGTAATTAAAAATATCAAATTGGTTTACACCAAGTTTACGCAAAACGAAAGCTATACATTCAGCTCTTGGGTGCTCCACAGACGGATTCCATACCTCGCCAATCCATTTTAACCATCCTTAACTCTTTAATCACATATATCGCTTTTTAGCCGTTGTTATTTTTGTTAATTGACTACGACTAAAAAAGGATACTTGTGATTTAAAGGAAGTTTAATATCCTTCCTTCAACAGTGTGACCTAGACATGGAAGTGCAGCTCCCGTCCTACTGGAAGCAAATCATTTTGGAATGTTATCACTGTTTTGAATGGAAGTTTTTATTTCTTTTACTTAACGGTTAGCTTTTTACCCTAAAGTGGTGGTTTGTGAGATTTCAATACCTTTTGTAGAAATATTTATCAACATGGTTGTGCAACAATAATATAGCAGGCATTGTAAATTTTGCTTCGCCCTTTATTCATATTATTTTATTTTTTATTTAAATTCTAAATCAGATCCATCTTCTAATTCCAAGAGAAAAATATATACTTCCAACTAGAACACACAAAATGAGGCAGCAGTGTCTAAAATCGTTTCAGTAGTTAAGGCTGTAGCTTCATCAACATTGAATAAAAGGTCGGAGCGAAAATCTTAAAAACTACCTTTTTACAGTTTTTTTTTCTTGAGTTACATCGTAAATTTTACTTTTATTCCCTCAGCTTTGTGAGCGTATTACAGAGTAAAACGAAACCAGTCATTTTTATCTTGGAAGCTGAACTAAAGACATTTGAACTTTGGAGTTTGCCACGTATGAAATAGACTTGGCAACTACGGATTTAGATATAGTGAGTTGACGAGCAGATGTTAAGTTATTTTCACCGCTATCAACAGTTAACCCAAACATTTAAAAATTTCCAAAAATGTTCAAAGCAGATTCAGGAAAACAACGCAAACTATAAATATTAGTACGAAAAAGTAAAAATTGTAAATTTAAATCATTTTTGTTTTATATGCTTCAAAGCAAATTGTGGAATGTAAATCATTTTAGAAGCCTTTTAGTACTTTGCATAAATATTCTATAAGTTACAGTCGATAGAGTAATAATGTTCACTACGGTGTGTCTGTCTTTTGACTTCCCCCACTCCCCAAACATCACATCCTATAATAGACGTGTGCAGGAAAATATATTAATTCTGGATAAATCGCATCCTATGTTTCTACTATATTCACCCCAGACAGCGCGGTGAACTGATACAATATTCATGAAAGGGCTTTGATGTGTAGAGAGATTATTGAATTTTTGGATTACCTTGCTGCAGATACCCAGCCAGAAGCCGATCGAAAAGGATTTCGAAATATTTCAATAGAAAAAGAAAATAGAGAATAGAGAAAACCGCTTTCAATCTGCTTTGAGTGATGTCACATTCCGCGTTCTATTTTTTTTTTTTTTTTTTTTTTTTTTTTTTGTATTGGATCGGTGTTTTGCAAACTGTGTTCCGCGAAGAACTGATGTAACGAGAGAACACAAATATTCAGAGATGAAATCTGAAAACAAACATCTGTTATGGTAGACACCACACACCTTTCTCATGCATTTGCAATCATTGAATTATTTAGCTCCAATTGCATTTTAATTGTTTCAGAATGTATGGATGAAATAAAAAAATATATATATTATTTCATTTTCAACACTTTACAACAAAGTTGAAAAGTGTTTATAACTTTGTTCATTCTGTCTGTCTGTCTGTCTGTCTGTCTGTCTGTCCGTTAGCACGATAACTGCCGTAAAAATGACATCATGATATCAAAATGAAATTTTAGTATGTTTTTCAGACGGTCTGGGGGATCTATGGGAATATAAATAAATACTATCACCCAATTAGTTTTTTATTGAACCCGGGTTGAAAAAATGAAATACATTGAACCTTATGGGACCTAATTTTTCAAACATTTTTTAAGCAAATTTAAAATTCACGAATTGCTTCGAAATTTTTAGGAAATATTTACATTATCCCATAGAATATATAAAAGAAATTCAGTAAAATATGTTAAGTAGTTTTTTAATTAAAAATTATTTAATATAAGGAAAAAAACAAATTCAATTAAATTCTGACTTTGGGATATCCTCCAGATAGAAAAGTGAGATATATTTTATAATAAATATATTTTCAAATGTTTAATCAATTTGCATATGGGAGAGGCTTCACATTTTAAAATAAATTTTGTAGATAACAATTTTTCATGTTTTTTTTAATTTTATATAACTCTTCATGATATACTTATTTGATGGCATTTTATAAGCACTTTCCTACATCCTAGAGAGTTAAAATTTGGTGCACAGCTTAAATTTGTTGAACATTTTATTCGACAAAAATTTGATGGATCTTTAAATATAGATCATACATTTTTTTCGAAATGGCCTGAAAATAATCCCTGTTCACGTCTATAAATCATTGTTGTAATATTGTTAAAAATTCTGATGTGGACAGCACATGTCTTTCTCTGCAGACTCATATTCATTCTCTTTATTTCTTCAATAATAATTTGAGTTTATCTGCACAAAATAACAACCATAAGTATTTTAAATGACATTGAATTTGCATGTTAAACTTAAATTTGGTTCTCATTTGATAGCTGGACTTATTGTCAAAGGTGGCGTAGCGAAAACGCGAAAAAACTAGAATGTCTCAATAACGGCTAGTCCTAGAGTAATGGGGTTAGTCTTAATCTTTTTGTTGTCAAAAATCACGTATAAAATAGGAATTTAATTGATATAATTGAGCACACGTATTCTTTAATTTTATATATAACGATTTTTGCGGGTCATTTCGCAAAAATAGCCCGTTCCTTTCTCCCGAATCGTTCTAGAATAACCTACAAATGATTTATATACAAAATTTTGTTAAATTTGGTATATAAATCACTTGTAGGTTATGGAAATATTATACACCAATTTTTGTTAAATTTGTTCCATTAGTTTTTAGCTAGAGTGGATAAAGGCAATTTCTTTGGCCATTTCGCAAAGAAGGCAGATTCTTTTATTACGAATCGTACTATAATCTAATGAACATCAGGATTTCCCACAAAAACGTACCCACCAAATTGTATGAAATTCGGTCCATTAGTTTTTCAATTTGACTGGATGTAATATCATCACAGACACGCAGAAACATACACAGATACACCCTTACACACACAGACGTCTTCCTAAAAATAGTATTTTCGTGTTCTAGAAGTCCCAAAACGTGTAGATCCTTTGAAAATTCGAGTTCCGATCTTCGGCACGATTCCAATACTTTGAGTACATACACACACACACATATATTATCTGTGTATCTCAATTCCGTGCCTATGCAATTACAATAGTTATGATTTTAAATGATCCCTAAACTTTTATTATTTCTTCAACGAAGCCTAATTTTAACATATGCAGAATGCAAATGTCTCAAGCGATTTTAAGATGAATTACATAAGAATTGTTGAATTTTTTTCACACAAAATTATTTAGCTCTGGAGTCTGGAATACAAGTTATATGAATGAAATATTCATTGATTTTGCATAAAGAATCAGATGATTTATATTTCGATACAGTTTTAAATATTTAAGTATAATAAATTACTGTAGTACTGTGATAATGAAAAGATATCACCACTGAATGTATCACATTTTAGAAATTTTTAAATGAAATTATATTTCAGTTGGAAAGTGTTTCATAATCAATCCTTATGCATGATTGATCTTTCTTGTTTTAAAATATATATTATATTATAAAACAAGGAAGATCAATCATTCATAAAGCATTGATTATGAAACACTTTCCAACTTCAATGCAATTTCTCATAAACATCTCTAAAATGCGATACATTCCTCGATAATACTTTTAAAATTATCACAATACTACATCAATTTATTATATTTGAAAACTTCATTGAAGAAAATGAACTTTATTCAAATGACGGCATGGAAATATAAATTGCCAGATTTAAACATCTCTAAAATGCGATACATTCCTCGGTAATATTTTTAAAATTATCATAATACTACAATAATTTATTATATTTGAAAACTTCATCAAAAACAAATGAACTTTATTCAAATGACGTCATTGAAATATAAATCGCCTCTATATAAAAGCAGCATTTCATTCATAAACATTTTTCCAATCGTTTCATTCATCACAATACTATAATAATTAATTTTATTTAAAATTTTGAAAAACTGTTATCTACCATATTTATTTTAAAATGTGAAACCTTTCTCATACAATAAAATAATTAACCTCTTGATAAGATAATTATTATATAATATATCTATTTTCCTTTTTGAAGATATAACGAGAGTCAAAATTTAATTGAATTTGTTTTTCTCCCTATATTAAATAATTTTTATTTAAAAAACAACCTAACATATTTTACTGAATTTTTTTTTATATATTTTATGGGATAATTTGAATATTTCCTGAAATTGTCGAAGCAATTTTTGCATTTAAATTCGCTTAAAAAATGTTTGAAACATTAGGTCCCATAGGGTTTAATGTATTTCATTTTTATAACCAGGGTTCAATCCAAAACTAATTAAGTGATATTATTCATTTATATTCCCATAGGTACCACAGACCGTCTGAAAAACATACTAAAATTTCATTTTGATAAAGCCATTTTTACGGCAGTTATCGTGCTAACGGACAGACAGACAGACAAACAGACAGAATGAACAAAGTCTTTAACACTTTCAACTATGTTGTAAAGTTGTAAAAATAATATTTATTATTTTTGTTTTTTAAATAATTATTAATATATATTATTTTAAAAAATAGTATATATTAAATAATATATATAATTTAATTTTTTTAAATGAATATATATATATTATTTATATCTTCCATTATAAACTTATTAACTCTTCATAAGTTAAAAAGTTTTCTTGAAAGTTCTGCAAATGTTACATTTTTCACATTAGCACCAACTTCAAGAAGCCAATGATTTGGAGTTATTACAATTTTTATATAAATGTATACTTTTAAATACGATTTAGTACTCTTAAATAATTTTAAATACTTTTAAATACGATATAGTAAGTAAACAATTTGCACATTTTTGTTGTCTAAGAAATATACAACTGTCTCAGGACTTTTGCCGTACTATTGAGTAAATAAATGAATTTTACATTCAATGTCTCAGGAATGTACTACCATCATTGCCTCTGAAACTTTGGCACACTACTGAGTAAATATAAAAATATATATTTTGTTATCCTATTAATGTACTATCACCATTGTTTCAGGAATGTACTACCACCACTGTTTCGGAATCTTTACCGTACTACTGAGTAATTAAATAGTTTTTGCGTTTTATTCTCTCAGAAACGTAATAGAAACACTATCTTAATTTATTACCACCATTGTCTCGGAACCTTTACCGTATTAATGAGTAAATAAAAAATAGTTTTTGCGTTCCATTATCTCAGAAATGTAATAACAATAGTATCTCTGAAATGTACTACCACCATTCTCTCAGAACATTTGTTGTACTATTGAGAAAATATATTTTGCATTTTAATGTTTCAGAAATATCATTATCACAGGGATGCACTGCATCCATTGTTTCGGAACCTTTGCTGTATTACTGAGTAAATGAGTGTTTTTTACATTTTATCGTCTTAAAAATGTAAGAGTAATATTATCTCAACAATGCGCTATCATTGGGTCGAAACCTTTGCCGTACTATTGAGTAAATAAATATATTATACATTTTTTTGTCTAAGGAATGTACTACCGTCATTATCTAGGAAAGGACCATGTTTCACCACACGTATTAATGCCCTGAAAATGTTCCATTTTTAATAATTTGAGTTTTAATCATTCTAGTTTAAAGAAATTCTATCTCTTGTAGATTTTAGATAATATATTTAACTTAATAGTAATCATTTCCTGGTAATCGTTTTTTGGCTGTGATGTGCTAAACTATATTGGAATAAAGACATAATCATAAACATACGGATAGCTTTTCAAATATGTTCAAGAAGTCAACATGTTTTTCCAATCAAAATCTCAGAAATTTATTTAAGATATTGCACACAATACATACAAAGATTGAGAATTGGTTTCTGTTTTAACTGGAAAAGATATATTGTCGAATGTCTTGTATAATATATTAAAGACATTCTGTACTTTATATAAATATTCCATATACACTCGATAGAATCACAAGGTATTATAATATATATATATATATATATATATATATATATATATATATAATATATGAAATATTAAGGATACAGAAGAATTAAGGGAAAGAAGGCAGTGTAAGGTGCTTACGCAATGGCGGTAAGGGGTAGTGACCTTACACCCCAGTTAACAACGTGCACGTCCTTGATTCCGGTATTACACTCCTGGGCGCTACGTATATATGTATATATATATATATATATATATATATATATATAATGTGTGTATATATACACTCATGGACAATGAAAGTTGCGCACCATAAAGAAAACAGTGTACAACCGCGAAATGATGTAAATTACTAGAGGACAGGCTGGAATGCAAACGACCCCCAGTCTGGTGTGATTGCGCATGAAAGTACACCCGTGAGTAGCGCTACACGCATGAGCCAGCGGTCTTATAAACCGGTGTGTAATCGACGTCCCATCAATGCGAGAAGCTTTAGCCGACACAAGCATGAGTATGGGGTGAAAAGAATAGTGGGTAGATGCCAGAAACATCGATATACGTAACTGACGGACTTCGAGTGAGGCCTGATTATCGGGCTGGAAATAGCAGGGTGGTCAGCGCGCCGGATAGTCCGGCACGTGGATCGTTCGGACTAAACCGCCCTACTGTGTTGGGAGCACTGGTTACGGGACGCCACCCAGACACGGAGGACCGGCTCTGAACGAACCAGGCATACCACAAATAGAGAGGATGGAATGATCGTGCGGCAGGCATGTATAGAGCTCATGGCGACCCGATCCGGGATATAGGCACATGTAGCGGCTCTGGTGTGCCCACGAACCATATCTAGACGCCCGGAGGAAGCGAATCTGCGATTCCAGCGTCCCTTACGTGTGCTGTCGTTAACACCGGAACATCGGCGGCTCCGGTTGCAGTGGTGTCGGACCAGAGCAACGTGGAACGCCACAGATTGGCGATGTGTGGTGTTTAGCGATGGATGCCGCTTCGTTTTGGGGACCGATGATCAGCATATCAGGCTGTGGAGGTCCCTTGCACAACGCCACAATCCTAACCTCGTTATCGTGCGCCACATCAGCCCCACTACAGGCATCATGGGCTGAGGAGTCATAGCCTACGACAACCGATTCGCTCTAGTAGTGGTACCTGGACCATTGACGGACCAGTTGTATGTGCATGAGATTCTACGGCTCCATGTGCTCCCATTCGTTGCTGGGATCCCAGATACACAATTTTAGCAGGATAATGCCCGGCCCTGCATGAGTCATGTCCAGATAGTTCCATGGCCTGTAAGTTCCCCAGACCTGTCATCATCGACCATGTGTGGGACCAGTTGAAACGCCAGTTGCCCCACTCATCGGGATTTGTAACATAACGTCCAACAGGTGTCGACTCATTTGCCGCAGGACAGCATCAGGCGCCTGTTCGACACCATGCCGAAACGTATTGCTCCTTGTATCGCAGAATGAGGCGGTGAGACGCGCTATTAAGGATGATCGGAGAGTGTACCACAGCTCCCTCTGTACGTGTTCTACCACGGTGTTTTTGTGATCATGTATATCATTCATCTGTATCTTTCCAGCAATAAAATTTCAGGTCTACCCTATACCTTCTTCTTGGTGCACAACTTTCATTGTCCGTAAGTGTATATCACAATGCAAAAACTTTCAATACTCTAATAAAGCAGGCATGTGAAAATTAGATGATTATAATTGTATTGAGGGCATTTTATATTCCTCTTCACTAGGCTATAAAACAGTGTCTTAAAGAAACACTAAGGAGGAATTGCATTGCTAATGAACAACAAAAACAGATAAGGGAGAACTTCCAGGAAGAAAGACGTTTTTCTTTAGCGGTTGTTAAGGCAAGGCACTGTTTTTTTGCCTTTTCAGCCTGTAGATGATTGATATGAACCTCGAAACAATATTGTATCCACTTTATTCCCATATGCTTGCTTTCTGCAGAGAAGTATGGAATGTACTTTAAAATCAAAGACCGTCAAAAAATAGGCTTAAAATTATTTTATTAAAATCTCCTCTTTACGACGTTCAAAATCACACAGCCATAACGTTTCCTGGCACTATTATGCCCTTTTTTAAGTAGTGAAGTGCAAATAAGTTGCGAACATGTGCTTAAATATAAGTCATAACCGTGTCGGAGCGGAGTTTTCGCTCGACACGGCCGACCAGCGAAATCTAACTTTCGCAATTTTTATCACCCAGGTTCCAAAACTTCTCTTGTCGGGAGTAGAACTCACCGATGACCTGCCTTCCCAACAAAATTCAAAATAAACAATTAAACCCTTACCTTGCAGGGGACATCATCTTCCGCTGAAAACACTTTATACAATTTCAAGAAACTCAGCATACTCCGAATAAACACAAGTAATTTACTTTAATTCTCTTCTTTATTTAAAGGCAAAATTAATATGGAGTAACATATTTTACAAAAATAGCTGAATCTATATCAGCTCCCAACTTCCACTGGACCATCCATTTACTAATTTCAGACCGCTCTTAGCCAGAACATATATACAAATGAATATAAATAATTATGTCAAATTAATATTATAAATTATCCATTAAATCAAACTACCGGTATAGTCACAAGGAGACACAGCACTCGAGGAATTAACGAATAATTAAATTATAACAGATTTACCTTAAAATTTATGCAAGTAATTAGGATTTAAAGGCAGAGTCGCGTCAGGGATTTCACTGTCCAACAACATGGCTTTCTTTCACAAGTCCAGACCAAGAGATCCAACAAAGTCTTACCTCCAACACGTCGCAGAAGAGACGAAACTAACATCCGCCACAACACACAAGGGGAGAGTTCGTTCCCCGTACCGCAAGGCACGACGGCACGCTGGAGTACCGGCAGGATTTCAGCATCGGCCCGTCGTGGGCCAGGCATCATCCGAAGTTTCGCACCACAACCGGACACGAACCAGCAACTCATAGGAACAGCAGAAGTCGAAGGATCACGGTCAGTCAATCATTCCATCCGGCAATCGTCGTCCAGGCTACACTCTCCAACTCACAGCTACGGCAGTTCAACTTGGGAGTTAAACCCCGAGCTCGGCGTGAGTTCGTCCAAGGTGTTATTCGGGAGAGTGCTCGCCCAAGAATCTTTTCATCCTCTTTTTAGTCGTCAAGGGCCGATTCAGGGCTCAGCTTCCCTCAGACCTCCGAAAAGCACAATTCCACCGCTCCTCCATTCCAAAACTTCGCTCATTCAAAAATTCCCAGAGTCGCTCATCAACCGACGTTTTCTTCTGCAGGTACACTGCACTGTATTTAAAATAGTACTTCTTTAAAATAGTACTGCAGGTACTTCTGCACATGTATTTAAAATTTGAAACTTTGCAGAGTATTGCGTTACCAGACTAGCGGCGAGAACATAAACTTCCGGCTCTGAAAAATCCGGCTAGGCGAAAAATCATGACCTCGAAAAAACGGTTGTTAATTCCACGAGTGAATGCGAGATTATATTAAAGAAATAGCTACATTTACTGAACAGAATTAAATGCATTTAAATTGATAATTATATATATACACACGACAAGAGGGTTCCGGATTCCGAATTAGTATAAATACAGGGTGAGTCGGAATTGTTTTTACAAAAGTGAAGGGGTGATAGTACCCTACCGGACGAGCAATAATTACCATGGAACATAGGGTCGCATTGCACTCTGAGAGGCAGAAAAGAGGCACGCCGAACCGGTCGAGTATGGCGCAGTCAGCGCTTCGGACGTCATTGTGTATCTGCCTACGTAGTATCACCTACGCCAAACACGAACGCAGTTTCCGTATGCAAATGTCCAGAGAGCAGAATCAGCATAACTGGCTCCTAGTAGTTTCCGGCGATAGTCAATCACGTTGCCCTTTAAAAACCGGCACAACTTCAACGCTGCAAGTTATTCCCACTGGACTTTTACTTCTGGGGCCTCATGAAATCTTTAGTGTACGAGAAGGCTGTGGACTCGGGGGAAAAAAATTGGCCTGTGGACGCGGCGGACATAACGTCGCGCGCGTCGTTGTTACCGCAGACCACATTAACACAACACCCGGAATCTTCGACAGGGTGCGTCAGTCATTCCTTTGCCGGTGTGAACTGTGCAACGACACGCCTGGTAGCCAGTTTGAGAACTTGCCGTGAGTTTGTCGCTGCACAATAAATCTATTTGTGCAACGTTTGGTATCGTTCATTCACTTTCCCAACACTGGTGTACGCACAGGTTCGTATTCTAATTTTACTCTTTTCTGCCTCTCTGAGTGCAATGCGACCCTATGTTCCATAGTAATTATTGCTTGTCTGGTTGGGTACTATCACCCCTCTGTTTTTGTAAAAGCAATTTCGACTCACCCTGTATAAATGCATAAAAATAAAAGAAGTTTAAAAATGATGTAGATTTCATAATTTTACATACAAGTGACGCGAGATTATAAATCTCGTCACGACAAATGCCAGGTAAAATTTACATATCAATCAATTTACATTTTTATATTTTTAACTACGAGGCATTTAAAATATAATTTAACTGTAAAATACAAATTACAATAAAAGGAAAAGGTTCATAAATTAATGGTAACTAATAGGAATGTCGTTTAAAAACGAAATAAAGCAACTACTAAATTTTCAGAAAATCATATAAAGGTTTGACATGTTATAACACATGTTCACAACTTATTTTGACTTCGCCAATGATGAAGGACATAATAGTGCTCGTGAGTGCTATGGCTGCGAGATTTTGTACGTCGTAAAAAGGAGATTTAAAAAAAAATACTTTTAAACCTATTTTATATTTGCGTTTGATTTTAACATATTAATTTGTCGATGTGTTTCCATACTATTTCATTTTAAGTATGGGAAGTTTTATTCTCTCAAGCAGCAGTTTTATGTATTGAGTTATTAAAATATGTCCTGTCTCTCTCTTTACCCCAACAACGCCTACTGCAGTAGACGTATGTATTGAAATATATTAATTTTGGACAAATCGCACCACACGTTTATAGTCGTTCCAGACGGCGCGTGGTGAACTGTTGCAATATTCATGAAAGGGGTTTGGATGGGTAGAGATTATTGAATTTTGGGGTTATTCTGTTCCTTGTACCTAGTCAAAAGCGGATCAAAATAGAATATCTGGAATGTTTCGAGGGAACGATGGAAGATAATAGAGAATTGGAAAATCCGCTTTGAATCTTTTTCGACTAATGTCAAATTCAGTGTTTTGTTTCTAAATTGGATAGGATTTATAGAAACATGTGTCGTAAACATGTACCAGATGTTCCGTGAAAAATTTTTAAAGCTAAGATAGCTAAAAACGATCGTCTGTTTAAAAATCATGTTCCTCAAATGTGATTACGATTTAAAAAAAAAATTCATAGATTGAACAAATTCCGGTTCAATTTTTTAAAACAATAACTGACTCCAACTGGCATGTGTTTCTACAATTTCTTTTTGTTTCTACTTAGCTCAAATACACAGAAGCTTAAATTAAAAGAATTAGATAATATATGTTTAAGAAATAGTATTTTCATCTTTTCTTATTCTGATAATGAATAATTTAATGTAAAAGTCAACATGCAGTAAATTCAGCCTGGTACTCCTTGAATAAAGTTTTTATATATGTTTACTAAGTACATAAATATTTTATGCACTTAGTAAACATGCTTTAAAACGTTATATAATGTAATTGAATTTAATAATATATCTAAATTGTGTATTATATTGTAGTTATGATAATTGTTCCACATTGCTTAAATATCATTTGCATAATCACATCAGCTATAAAATTTGTCCTGACGAATTTTTCAATCTCTAGCGATTATCTATCTTTTTCACAAATGTGTTGCAAAATATTAATTTTGGGCAACTTTTGTTAATTAACGATGTTATGCAATTTTAACGAACATGACATAAATGGTTGCATAAATATACATGTTGAAATATATTATCGTTGTAATGCATATTTCAATATGTATATTTATGTTATCATTTTTTGCATTTCCATATTAAATATTATTTTCCATATTATTATTCCATGCAGTATTTAATTTTCCACGATTCTTCAGCAATTAGCAATTATGAATCTTTTTCACGAATTTGTTGCGAAATATTAAGTTTTAACACTTTTTTGCAGTTAAAGATAATATTCAATTTGAATGAATTTGACATAAATGATAACATAAATATATATGTTGGAACATATTATTGTTTTAATGAACTATATAACTTGCTTAGATATGCATTACCTGAACAACTATTTGAATTATCATGATGATTTTTTCAACCTCTTGCAATTGTCCATCATTGTGGTGCATTTGTTGCATAATATTAATTTTAGACAAAGTTTTCCAATTAAAATAATTATGCAATATAATATGACATAAATGATCAAATATAGTTTTAAAAATTCGCGATTTGCCAAATTATATATTACCTTATCAAATACGCTATTTCATTTATCATCAGTCTTTCAACCTCAAGTACATATCTATCTAGTTGACGAATATATTGCAGAATACTAATCTTAGACGGGCAGCATATGCATCTGCTATATTAATATCAAACAGCGTTGCGAACTGTTGCAATAATCATACAGGAATCTAGACGTGTGAGCCATTATTAAGGTTTGTTTTGGTTGTTTTGTTGCAGACACCTATTCAGAGATATACCAACAATAATTCAAATCGCTTCAAAATTTAGCTCCATATTTCTCATGACATCATAATATGACATACAGTCTTTTCTCATCGTTAACAGATTAAGTTAAATATCCTTTGAAATATTCTGTTTTAACCAATACTATTAGTTTTAATTGGTTAAATATATCATTGATAAAGGCCGTTTTATAAAGATATAATTGTAAAGACAGTTTAAAAATAACGTTTATTACTGTTAATAAAAGTCGCTTTTTTCTTTCATAGAAGTAATATTTCTATGAAACATTTAAAATTTGATATATTTTATATGTAAATATAAGCAAAACTACGATTATTTAGTATGAATTGCAAATTATTATAAAAGCTTATCAGAAGGGCAGAACAGATGGAGGAGATAACATGCGGAGGAAATTCACTTATTATGTTATGGATGTACATTGTATCTGAAACATGTAGGTTGCACTATTAATAATTATATATCCAAAAAGACCAATCATGAATAAAGCATTGTTTATGAAACACTTTCCAACTGAAATGCAACTTTATTTAAACATATCTAAAATGCGATACATTCAGTGTTGATAAATTTTAATATATCACAGTACTGCAGTAATTTATTATATTTGAAAACTTAAAACTTCACTGAAAAAAATTAACTTTATTCAAATGACGTCATCGAAATATAAATCGTCTGGCTCGCTCTCAATGTAAAAGCAATGAATATTTCATTCGTATCACTTTGATTGCAGACTCCAGAGATAAATAATTTTGTGTGGAAAAATCCAGCCGTTCTTATAAAACTCATGTTACAATCACTTGTTTACATTCTGTAGCCATTAAAATTATGCTTTGTTGCAGAAATAATGCAAATTTGATGATCATTTAAACTCAAAAATGACGTTATTGCTTTAGCACAGAATATAGATCCACAGAAAATACGCAAAAATAAAACGGTTTTAGGAAGGATGCAACACTAAATATAAATTTAAAACAACTTTAAAAATCACCATTTTAACACTGGGAAAAAAAGATGGCTGCTATATTTTATTCTGAATTGGGTCTCTTCATATAACATGTTTGTAATTATAATTATAATTCTTACTTAAAAAACTACTGAACATATTTTGCTGATTTTTTTATATATATTTTATGGGACAATTTAAATACTTTCAAACATTTTCAAAGTAATTTGTGAGTTTTGACTTCACTTAAGAAATGTTTAAAAAATTAGGTGCCATAGGGTTTAATGTATTTCAATTTTTCAACCCGGGATCAATCCAAAACTAATTGGATGATATATTATTCATTTACATTCCCATATGTCCCACAGACGGGCTCAACAACCTACTAAAATTTCATTTCGATAAAGCCATTTTCACCGGAATTATCGTGCGAATGGACAAGCAGACAGACAGAATGAACAAAGTCATAAACACTTTTCAACACTGTTGAAAAGTGTTAAAAATAAATTTTTGAATATATTTTACGTATTTGATTTAAAAGAACAGTAGATTATGATACACTTATTCGAATTGCAACGATTATCCGGACACCAGGTCAACTCTACTGTTCGTCAAAAGTCACGGTTTTCAATGGTCAATCGCAAACAGGCTTTTAATCAGCCAAGGAACGCCAAGCGTCCGATAAAGTGGTGTAAGGCTCGTCACAATTGGACCATGCATTCCACGGAGTAATAATAGCGTTTAATCATCTGGCAGTCGGATGGATAAGTTTGTGTTTGAAGATTACAGGAAAACGCTACCAAATCGCAAGTGAAATTTGTAGAGGTGGCAACATGGTCTGGGGTTGTTCAATGTAATTTGATAGTAGTATAGATCTTATATTTGTAGCTAAAGGAAATACTAACACTGAAGGCTATAAAAATAGTTTGGACAATTATATGTTTCACCATTATAGAAACAGTTCAGACTTTCCCTCTATCATCATGCACAAGTGTCCACTTTGACTAGAAGACATTGGAATCTGATCACAACAGCTGAATATTTAGAGCATCGTCTGGTCTTTTTGGACATCTGCGGTTTGATTCCCTGTTGAGAAAGTGATAACTTTATAATGGATCCCAAAGAATTAACCGTGCAGGTTATATGCAAAGATGATGGTGGTCAAAAAATGGTAGTTACGAATTTTCAGTGAACCCTGTGAATTATTTATTTATTTGTTTATTTATTTATTCAAATTATGTGGCAACTACAGATGAAATCCGGTCACAGTAACCACACAAACATAAAAATTGTAGAGCATAAAGTACAAAAGTACTAAGAAGTACACTGTCAAGTGCTGAAAACCCAGGCCACACGGTAGACCCGAAGGTTTACTGCAGCTTTGTGTGTTAAAACTGGCTGTTTCTAAAATGGTAAGGAGTCAAATTATAAACATAAATATCAGCATAATGGGTATTATGGAAATTAACAAATTTATAGACAGCAAAGCTCCTAATGTAATTGTATTTAACATTAGCATTGTGAAATAATGTTTCGTTCTGGTATTATTAACCTTTTGCTTAGGGGTGGGATAGCGTCAATCCCAAACGAAAAACCTCTCAAAAAGACAGGTATTTGACATACCTTATCCCAAACAGTTTAATTCCCCTTTGCAGACACTGACTTCCATGAAAGCCAATGTTTGCAAAGCGGGATCAAACTGTTCGGGATAGGGTATGTCAAATACCTGTCTTTTTGAGTGGTTCTTCGTTTGGGATTGACGCTCTTCCACTCGTAAGCAAAAGGATTAAGATGGATATTGGAATTCTAGGCAAGACAGTAAATGAGACAATAAATAGTATTATTTAAAATGTTGCAATAAAACAAGGAGAAATACCATTTTCTTCTTTATTTACGATACATTAATGGCGCCAATTTCATCACACACTTCCAGACATGATGCTAGACTGGATAAAGAGTATAATACAAAGGGGATCGTGTAGATAGGGATGATAACTTTTTAGAGAGGAGATTATAAGATCGACTTTGAAGAAAAGTTGAAATTCGGCCTCAGTAACTTAAAGCTAGAACGACGGAAGCGGTCATTTTGACCACATAACTACTTTGAGAAACGATTCCTTCAAATCGGCTAATAGTCCATTGAAATGTTGTGACTTTTCTTATTTTCTTAAAGTTATTGAAAACACAGAAGAAAAGTATTCTAGGTTTTATAATAAGAGAACAAACCAGCGATCTTCCTAGAACAATGGCAGCGGTCAAAGTAGTTATGCGGTTAAAATGACCGCTTCCGTCGTTCTAGTGTTAATGGTTAAAGTATCGCGGATTGCCATTTGAAAGACCTATGGTTCAATCCATGGAACAGCGTGACTTTCATGCGTATTTATACTACCGTTCTCATAGTTCCGTGAAAAAATGATTTAATCCAATGGGTGTCAGAATACTTGACTGGCCTACACAGGTTTACAATCTAAACACCATCAATAGCGTTTAGAACAAATTGAAATGTCGATTGCGAATCGAACTTAATCGCCCGTTATCATTGATCGATTTTAATAAGACTAATGTGAACGAATGGAAATTATTTCCCGCAGCAGCATTTCGAAATGCAGTGGACATTGTTTTCAGAAGACTAAAAGCTGTGATAGAAACAAATGCTCGAGTAATTTCGTATTAATGTGTTTCAAAATAAAGTTTGTTTATGAATAAGCAAGTTCACGGACACTATTGGTCATATACCTCCGGTTTACAATCACATTTTATCAAGGCACTATACCAGCCCCACTGGCACACTAGATACTGTCCGTACTATCATGTTTACTGGCTTCAACGGTTAAAACCCCGCTTTTTAAACGGAAAAAATCCGAGTAAAAAACGGGTTATAGAGAGCCTTGCTGTTCCAACCGGGAATCGAACCCTGGATCTCCGAATTGGCCAGCCGACGCTCTGCCGTTGAGCTACTGGAGCGAAATTGCAAGCTTTTATCGTCGAAGTGGACTCTGCATTCTCCACCCTCTAATTTCAGATTACATTATATAAGGCAACTAACCATCTGGCTGACCATATCCTGCTATTTTCACCTCAGGTTACCCCTGTTACTACTATTTTTACCCAGGTTAATATCTTGCGTGGTCGTTATTTTCTCAATTTGAAATCGGCCCTCCATTTTCCAGAGCCCGCTGAATCCGTACTTGTCGCACTAGGGTCACTTTCAGGCCTCTGAGATCTTTGCACTAACCTACAGGGTTGATTTGGTCGGACGCCATTGTAAAGAACCTTAATGCCTCGATGAGGGGGTCGAACCCTAGATCTTCCAACTGGCCAGCCGACCCTCTACCGGTGAGCTACTGGGACGAAATTGAAGGCTCTTATCGTGGAAGTGGACTCTGCATGTTTTGAAACTATTCATGTGAACACAGTGTTTAATAGTCTGTAGAAAACGCTACATAATAGTCACACAATATATTTACCTTATGCAATTGTCTGGTAAAGATATTTTTCTAGTTGCAAATATTCCCTCAACTATCCTGATCCGAAATAATTTTACTCTAGCGGCAACATGAAACAGTTAAATTTTGGAAGCTTGCCAAGCGGGAGACAAAGGATTCTCGTTGTGTAATTACACATATTTTTGAATGTCAACTTCTTATCTTTTTACGAATTCCAAAACTTTTCAAAACACAATTTTGTTAAAACTTGAAAAATATATGGTTACCGGAAAAATTAGTTCCCCCAGCAGAGGAAAAGGGGCATAAACCGAATGAAATACAAATTCCTGCTAGGTATATTTTTTTGTTTGTTTGTTTTTTTGAAATGATGCATTTTGAATTTTTATAGTATTTTATTTTCCTGCTTCAAGCGCAAAATGATTTAAAGAAACATAATAAATGTTTAACGCAGAATGCATGCAAATATTCGAAGTTTTAGATATATTTGCGTTCTTGAATTTGACAAGTTATGTATTTATTTAATAAATATAGCGTGCAAAAGAGTCTTTTCGAATGAAGTTTCTTTGTGAGATTCTATTCTGAGGTTTGGCTGTAAATATTAAACTGAGTTATAGGCATACTTTATATTAACCAAACTTTCAAATTTTGTTTATGTTAATTAAATATACAGAATAAATGATCGTAGTAACGAAATACAAAATAATTGTTCAAACTACTATACAAAAAAAGAGGCATATAATGTTTTATCATAAACAGTATACTGTCACAACCTATATTGTTACGAATGCGAAATATTCGCTTTGGCACCTCCCCTTTTTTCTGGTCGAAAAGTCAGGCGAAGAAAACCCAGTCCATGGCGTTAGCACGACGTGAGAATGTCATGAGTCCAGGGTTTCCCAATTAGAAGAATGGTTGCCAGATTTGGCGATTTATCGCCAATTTAACTGCTTTCGGAATGTTCCAGAAACTTCTCGATTATTTTTTGAGATATAGAGATTTCCAGAAATTTATTTGGAGATACTATAAATATGTGTCATCACTGAATTGGAGTTCAGTTGACGAACTAACAATATACGAGCTACAGTGGACTGTGACTTTTATCAATGTTTGGAGAATAGTAGCTGTTGTTTTGTTGAGGCCTAGACCGTCCGACCTACCAGAAATGTGTAAGGTAACTGTTTGGATGGTCGGGAAGAGCCACCCAATTTAGACTGGAACCCAGTGGGAGGGGCATCCATATGGATAGTACCCTCCTTCTCTTACCAACCAACCTCTCGGAAGGATTTACGGCCCACATGTTTAACGTGATCATACTCTCCGTGATCACGGCGGCAGTTTTGGCAGCGGAGGGAATCGAACTCGGGTCTACCGAGTGCAATTCCGGAGCCCTAACCACTGGGCTACCGCGCCCCCAGCTGTTGTTTTGTGAAATCATTTTCGCCAGATTTTTGAGAATATTATCGCTTATTCTGTGAAATGAGTGGAGTATTTAAGTGCTGTTTGATTGTATATTATTCCTGTTTACTTTGTGCTTGTGAATAAACGAAAGTTATCCAGAACCTTGGACTCGCTCTTGTATCCTGTGTATACACCCACGATTCCAGAGGATACGTTCGTAACAGTATCCTATGGAATAATGGGTGTACTCTCAGGATAAGTCCAAATTTTTGGATAATTAACACTTTTAGTTAAAAGCACTGATAAACATAAACGGGAATTATATACAGCAACTATCTTAATAGCTATATACAAGACAATATCTTAATAGTATATACAAGATTGCACATACTGTTACAACGTATCCTCTTGTACTCCTGGGTGTAATATCAAAATTAGTCAAATCAAGTTTAGTGATATCAAAATTAGTCCACAATTTTGGATAACAAACACTTAGTTAAAAGCACTAATAGTCTTAAACAAGAACAATATGCAGCGGACATTTTGATAACTCTCTTAAGAGATCACCAAATATCTGTCAGATACAATAAAACAGCAATTAAATGCTTAGTTAATTCACAAAATAGCCGATGCTACTCTCAAAATACTGAGGTATCTCACAATTCAATTTAGCTCATATCACGTCAACTGCTTCCTAACTGAGTGATGACTCCTTTTATATAGTCCCCGTAGAATTTTTTGGAAAGGACTCATATCTCCAAGAATATTCGATGTCTCGAGAAATACGAATTTTAGTTCAGCAGATTCGAAAACATATAGATAGACCTTCAATTGGTTCAAAAAGGACTTGTCTACAATACCATGATAATACCGATTTTGATGGGAATTTCATTTATAAGAATGTTTACTTCAAACCTTTATCGAGGGAAATAAAGACTGCAATTTCAATATATATTTGAATGAGAAGTGTTTGAATGTATGTTTGAGTGAAGTATGAGAACTGTTTGAATATATGTTTGAATGAGAAAATGCATCTTATTTAGCTACCAGTTATAAAATAAATACTTTTTCTCTTTTACTTATGAATGAAGTTTTCTGTGAAACATCCCTATGTCCATTCAGTAAAATTTCAATGGTGTTTACATCTTAATAGGAAAGTACATAACATAATTTACATTGTCACTTTTGTTTTATATTAACTGTTATCAGTCTATTGTTATCATTTTTATAAACCGTATATAAATATTTATTGAAACAATTTTAAATAAATGTACTTAAATTATAAGAATTATTAGGAATCATATAGAATATAAATAACATCTGACTCATATAGAATATTGTTAGATCATGTTTGCAAAGAAAGTCCAAATTTCTGGATCACTAACGCGTTTATTTACAAAGACAGCGCAAATAGGAATAATGCACAGCAAATAGCTTAATGACTATCTCAGATCACTAAACAACTGTTTGGTTCAGTAAAACAATTAAATGTTCCACTCATTTCACTAATCTCAAAACATATACATATCTCACAATTCATTGTAGCTCGTATCACGTCATCTCATCCAACTGAGCGATGTCTCCTTTTATATACTATCCGTAGATACTACCCGAAGGGGCTCGTATCCCGTAGAATCTTCATTATATCGAGAAGATTCAAGTATATTCCAGAACTTGCCAAATTGACAATAAATCGTCGCATCTGGCAACTCCTCGCCGTAATTCAACATATGGCAACCCTAAATATTGAAGATATTTTATACGTTCGTAACAATATATACTTTCCAACAACTATCAACCGTATTTCTCTTTCTTCTCGCATTTTTATATAAGCAAAGAATATAGAATTTTTTCTTCGGCCGATATTTTCCCCCAAGCTGTGTAATGGCAAAGATCAAAGGAACAACAGGACGTGGATAGAATGCCTCTGCGTAGCACTGAAACTTTTGTACTGGAGTCAACTTTCGGGTCAAACCGCATTATTCCCTTGACTGAGCAGTGAATGGACCGCAACATTGTGATCAAAACTCACAATATGGCGAATTAGGAGAAGAAAAGTGGACTATTCACCTTCATAACAGACAGATCACTTTTACTTCTTTATTTTCTTTTATACTATTTTACTAACGGCTTTATTCCAAATGGAAAAAGCATGTACTGGTGTTCGGTAATTTTATTATATTATTTTGAAAATAGAGAATTGATATTTCTTTAAAAAGGAATCCATAGAGCGCGGAATGGCTCGTTAATATAATTGTCGTCAATGAGTTTATGATGAATTTATGTTAAGGATCATAAATATACAAGCTGACGCAATAGTGACCATCTTGACTCACAGCACATGACGAAAAGCGAATTAATTCCACGTTCTTTTCTCGTAATCGCGAGAAAATCAAAACTTTCTAGACTATTTTCTTGAATGACTAGTACACACACAGAGACACACACACGGGCGCCACGCTAAAATAGATTTTTCGTATTTTAGAGGGGTCCCAAAACGTGTACATCCGACGGAATCGCGAGTTTCAATTTTCGCCATAATTCCAATAGTTTCCCTGTGCATTACCATGTATTGCAGGGACAGTTACAAGCGATTTTGGAGAGAATGAGAAAAGTCTGATTCATTAATCCGGCGGAATTGATTCAAATATACGGTGTATTGTCCATGTAAAGGTGTGATTTCGTTTCGTTTTCCGTGATTTGAATCATAAAAGCTGCTCATTGAATTAACCAGGGATTCTAATAACCGGCTGCCACTGTGATCTTGTTCCCGAGTTTGATAGCCATTAGTTGGTTTTGAGGTCAAATGGCTTGCTTAGAGCCATAGCAACCTGAAATGTTTTCGTCACTTTGTGTGGAGCAATAGGGATAATACCGGGTTTTTGTAGCGTACATTCCAAAGCCTTTTCTGAGTCAGCCAGCAACCTGAAATGTACAACACTGGCTCAGGAATAACGTTTGTTGTGTGTGTGTATACATGGAAGTTGTTGTTGTTGAGACCCAGACCGTCCGACCTACCAGAAAGGTGTAAGGTAACTGTTTGGACGGCCGGGAAGTGTCCCAATTTAGACCGGAACCCAGTGGGGGAGGCATCCACAGGGACCGTACCCTCCTTCCCCTACCACCAACCTCTCGGAAGGACTTACGGACCCACATGTTTAACGTGTTCCTACTCCGCGTGAACACGGCGGCAGTTTTGGCAGTGGCTGGAATCGAACCCGGGCCTACCGAGTGCAACTCCAGCGCGCTAACCAATTATATTCGACATAATCCACTTCCATGTATGGGCGCGGTAGCTAACCAATGGGCTACCGCGCCCATACATGGAAGTGGATTATGTCGAATATAAACATTTTAACCACCATATACACTCTAAAAAATGCATGTGTAAAACTGGAAATTTACACACGTATATCGGTAAATGTGTCAATTCACAGACGTTTATCTCCAATATACGCGTTGATGTGTGTATTTAAGGAAGTGTGTACTACTTTCTAAAAATACATTAAAATGTGTAAATCTTAGAGATCATGGGATTTTACACAGCTTGGCTGGTTTTTCAGCTTCCACACATTTTAATGTATACTTACGAACATCTCTGGCCAGCCAGCCCCTTCGCTTTACAATTTTATTAATGGGTTGACATAATTCTCCACATGAGCTGTCACAAATTTCATAATATAGAAACTAATTAGATTTGAAAAAAACTGTCTGAACGATGGTGAGACAGCCCAGTGGTTAACACGCGGGAATTGCACACGGACGATCCGAATTTGATTCCCGACTCTGCCCAAACTGTCCTTGTGTTCACGCGAGGTACGGACACGTTAAATATGCAGGCCCGTAAGTCCTTCCGAGAGGTTGGTGGTAGGGGGAGGAGTGTATGATCCTTGTGGATGCAGCCCTCACTGGGTTCCGGTCTATATTGCGTAGCACTACTCGACCGTCCAAATAGATACTTTACACCTTGGTCGGACGGTCTAATTCGAAGGAAAAGTAGAGCTTTAGTCAGTTCTCTATTTGTACATTAGTTAAGCGATTTTATTTTATTAATAAGATGTTTTAAAAGTTAAAAAATATATAATAAAAACTTTCGTTAGATTCAAATATATTATTTAAATTCTAACTTAGAATTTTATAGTTAAATTCATATATTCGATTTACATTCTGCCAAATTAGATTTCCCCATTATGTGAATATTACTGCGTCAGTTCCAACTATCAGTGGCGTAGGCAGGGATTTCACCTGAGATTTTCCTTGCTTTAAACCCGGATATGTGCCACTATTTGTATACTTCACATTATTTGAACAGAACTGATTTGAAATTAAAATGAAATATTAATTTTATTTTGTCCTCTGTGCAAAATGGCATGATAATTACAATAGAGATTTTAAAATGAAGTACTTCGAAGAGTTTTCGAGGTAGGCGTTTATTAAGAAAAATGCAGTTGATGCGAAGAGAATATAGCAGTAGAACCACGGCAACCACTCGATAATGCAACGCGACTCAATAACGCAAGCGCATTGCGTTGCGTAATCGAGTAGGACAGTGGTACGGAGGAAACAGGTGCCCAGATTATAGATATAATACCCTTGGATGTTCCCCTCCTTGTCACTAACAGAGCTCAGAGCTACTTAGGTTTTGATCTGCTGACACACAAGTCCGTGTGCTTACAGATGTCACCCTTCAAGTACTAACCGCTCTCAAAGCTTCTTAAGTTTTCAGCTAGGAAGAAACCGATAATAAAATTGAATGACCGCAAAGTGGCTTTGGAGTTTTTACATGGTTTTACAAAATACATATATATTATTTATTCATGTATAAGAATTATAGTTAATAATAAAATTATATAATTAAATTGTAATAACTCTACACTTAACGTGATTGGTTGCTAAAGAAGCTGCGGTCCTGCATTTGGATGACGTCAGGGTATGTTTTGCTTTCTCCTTTGTGGTGATTGTAGCTGTAATCGCTGAACTAAATGAACAAATGCAAACCGCATATCTGCGGTTTGCATCGAATATTTAAATTTAGTGCGTGTTGAAGACCCAGACCGTCCGACTCATCCAGGGGACTTGAGCAACTATTTGGACGGCCGGGAAGAAATTTAGTGCGTGTGAAGGAATTTCTGGCTTATACTAACGCCTCACTAAGATATTCCTAGAAATCTTGGACTTTGTGCTTATGACTTCGTGCTGATCTGACTTTGTGTTTCATCTTGATGGAAGGATCAGATCTGCAAAGTAAATGTTTTTGAATGTTTTCTTGTTACTTATTGATATTATTGTTATCGATTCGGATTGAAAACACCGTCAAAGTTTTACTTACTGATTACTGCACAAGTTATCTAATGCTCTTTTATAACACTTCTAGAATACATCGTAATATGCTTCAAAAGCGACGTAACTCAAAATATGTGAATTTTGAGTCATCAGTTCGTTTAAATTGGGAGGGGGGGGGGGTAATTTTTGCCGGATTTGAAATGTTGTAGAAAAGTTCTCCCACTGTATTATTACTCCTATATTAATCATTGATCATTATCTGAAAATACTACCACAATTAAAGAAAAATTTGCCGTAATTATTTTGTGTGAATAACTACAAATTGCTGGCTTACATTTTATAGCAAACTAAAACAGAAAACCCTTTTCAAAATAGTTCAAAATAATAAAATATAGAAATCGTAATCGCCATATTTAGAACACTATAATCCTGATCCAAAATCCAATTATATATCCCTGTAGAGTTTACAAAGTACTATAAATTACTGCCTTATTGTTTACACACCTTTAGTTTTAGAGATACATGTATTACAAACATGTTATAATCATTTTTTTCAATTTCACAAGACGATTGCTCATAAACTATTTCAAAGAAGTTTTTTTTATATCAAAAAATGTTTGTAAAACAAAATATTGATGTAGAAAATGAATTTTCTATTGATAATATTTGTTTATAGCTGCATATAATAGTTTAGAAGGTATTTGGAGTGAAAGTGAGCAAAATCCTTCAAAATCTCTCTCGAACAAAAATTTTAATTTTATTTTTCTAAAAAGAAAAATGTTTCAAAATATTATAATATTTAAAATAATAATATTCATTTTTAAAGGTTCCTAACTGGTGCCCTATTTCCAACAAAACAAGTATAAATTGATTGTGTTTTTATTAAGAACAATTTTTATTAAGAGCCCTTAACCCAGGTCTTCGGTATATAATTCCCTCTGTTTTTTCTACTTGCACCCATTTCGTCATTTTGACTGCGGGGTTGTTGGTTCCCTTGCACTGACGAAGGAGATACAGTGTATCCTCGAAACAGCTGTATGCTGCATAATTATCCTATTTGTGATTACATATGTTGTTCATGTTTTGTTTATATTATATGTTGTACACGAAATACATTAAACTGAAGACAACGAATGAATATATTGAACTTGCTTGGGGTTTTATTTTGCAAGTCTTTCTTCACGCAAAACTATTTTGGCTCTATCGGACTGAAGCCACCGTCGAGTTTCACCTACTGATTACTACATAAGTTATCGAATGCTCTCTTATAACACTTCTCGAATACATCGGACTATGCTTCAAAAGCGACGTAACTCAAAATATGTGAAATTCGAGTTATCAGTTTGTTTAGTTTGTGAGCGGGGGGGGAGTAAACACTTCCTTTTCAATAAGCAAAAATATGCTAACTTGTGTTTAAAATATCTATATAACTTGTCTTTATAATGTATTTGTCTTCTCTTTAAAACTTGTCTTTATAATACCGCTACAACTTGTCTTTATAATGTCTTTATAACTTGTCTTTATAATGTCTTTATAACTTGCCTTTACAATGTTTCTGTAACTTGTCTTTATAATATCTTTATAACTTGTCTTTATAATGTCTTTATAGCTTATCATTATAATATCTTTATAACTTGTATTTATAATGTCTATATAACTTGTCTTTATAATTTATGCGACACATCGTACTGGTGCCTTTATCAAGATATCTAGAAAGTGATCGAGTACGTATGATCTTGCAAAATGATACAAAAATCTGCAAACTCGAAAATAAGTCTGTTTCTGTATAGTTCAAATGCATGACAACACAAGACAGGTATCTCGTTTATAGTAGGTAGTAGGAAGGCTAACAAAAAGGATAATTGGATTAGGTACTTGTTAGTTAGTTTCTTCTTGATGCAGATGCAAAAAACATGATGTTGCCTGAACATGATTTTATCTACAAATTTAAATTTATTTTATCTTTCTTTCATAATGAAATTGAGTTTAATCGCACAAACAGATATAGAAACTTATTCGGCATTACATCCACTCTGCAGATTTGGTATGTATTTCTTATTTGTTAGCTAAAAGCTTTTCTTTAAACGTCACCAACTCCTCAAAATTTCAAGAAAATTAAGGAAAATAGAGAATGGGATTCGTCTCTTATCCATTTTTCTGACAAAAATTACGGAATAAACAAGTATATAATTAATGCATTTAAGCACATTTGGTATTTTATATCAGATTCTGGCGATTTTTATGGGCCATTTCGCAAAAGAAGGCCATTCCGCCCCCCCCCCTCCTTTTCCGAATCGTATCGAAATCTAACAGGTACCAGGGTAACCCACAAGTAATTATCCTACCAAATTTTGTAAAATTTCGTAAAATCATTTTTGATCTACATACATTGCATAGACACATACAGAGAGGTCACAATAAAAATAGTGTATTCCGGTTCTGCAGTACCCGGAACGTGTAGATCCAAAGAAATTTGTAGTTCCGATTTTGTACCATATACTCCTAAACTTCCTCTTTACATACCCCAGTAGTTAAGGGAAAGTTAAAAAATCAAAATTTCTCAAATTGGATTAGTCAGTATAAAAATACTAGCTGTACCCTTTCAGAGTATCTGTACTTTAGGTATCTGCAAAATGTTTAACAATACGACTCTGAATATAACAATTTTCTTTGGCTCTAAGTTTTGCAATTTTTATTTGGTTGAAACTGATTTCAATATTCACTTCGGCCGTCGAAGCCTATTAACATTTATTTTCCCTTCAATACATGGTAATGTATAAGGGGGGGGGGGTATTGGAATCATGTGGAAAATCGCAACTCGATACGTATAGGTCCGTTTTCGACGGATCTACACGTTTTGAGACCTTTAGAATACGAAAAAACTATTTTTAACGTGACGTATGTGTGTGTGTATGTCTATCTCTCTGTCTGTCTGTCTGTATGTTTGTATGTCAATCTGTCTGTCTGTCAATCTGTCTGTCTGTCAATCTGTCTGTTTGTCTGTCAATCTGTCTGTCTGTCAACCTATCTGTGCAATGTATGTATCCACTTTAACTCAAAAACTAATCGATCAAATTTCATAAAATTTGGTAGATAAGTTGCTTGTGTATGCCCTGCTGCTAATTAGATTTTAGTATGATTCGGGATAAAAGAGCCCGCATTTTCTTGCAAAATGACCCGCAAAAATTACCTGTATCCACTCTAGCTGAAAAACTAATAGATCAAATTTCACAAAATTTGGTAGATAAATCACTAGTAGGTTAAGCTGGTGCCGATTAGATTTTGGTATGATTCGGAAGAAAAACACCTGATTTTTTTTTTTTTTTTTTTTTTTTGCGAAATCTCCAGTAAAAATCATTTAATCTAAAATAAAAGACTATATATGCTCAAATGTATCAATTGAATGCTTATTTTATATGTAATTTTTAACAACAAAAATATTAAGATCAACTTGATTACACTAAGAGTAGCCGTTCTCGAGATATTTTAGATTTTTCGCATTTTCGCTACGCCACCTTTGAAAATAAGTCCAGTTACCAAATGGAAACGAAAAGTACAATTTTAGAGTGCAAAATTAAAAGTGCAAATTCAGTGTTAGTTAAAGTATTTGTGACTGTTATTTTGTGCAATTAAACTCCATTTGAAGACTTATTGAAGAAATAAAGGGAACTTGAATACGAGTTTGCAGGGAAAGTCATATGCTGCCTGGATCTGTCTTTTTTTTTCATTCAATAGCTTCATTAATAGTTTCATTGGCACTACATGTCTTACCACCTACAACTACGCTAGTAGAATCATTTTGGCTGTCATTCTATAAATCTACAAAAATAAGCCGTTAGTTATAAAAATAAGCCGTTCCCCAAATTGGCAATTGTTATAGCTCATAAAATTTATATCAGCACATAGGGAATTATTAGACAAATTGATTGCACCAGGTGTGATTTGTCGAAAAAAGCGGCATGGGAGAGAGAGGGGTGGTTAAAACCCCCAAATGGATACTTCCTTTTGTAATGTCACTGGTTAAAAGTATGTATTATAGAAGTAAGGCTGAATATTTGACTCTGTTTTAACTATCTTACAACAATGGTTATTATAATACATCCTTTTTGAGTAATGATCTGTTAAAAACCGTCTCTCTTATATTACATACTAGCAGCAATTAACCGGCGTTGCTCGGAATTTACCATGCAAAATTATGATAAAAATTACACCGGAATATATAGGGCTGATTGTGATATATTACCGCTGAATGTATCGCATTTTAGAAATGTTTAAATAAAATTTGTTAAATAAGTTGGAAAGTGTTTCATAATCAATCCTTTATGCATGATTGATCTTTCTTGTAATTTCTTAATACTTTTCGTTGTTGAGAAGCCTGTGAGAAATAAACCATGGTGATAGTTTCCATTTAAATTCATATCTCAAACCTGCGATTTTCAAAAGTGCCTAATACGTTCAATAAACTATCACAAAACTCAGAGATTTAATTGACTTTCACGTTTTAAACCAACAATATCCAACCTTTTACGTTGTGAATCATAGAGTTAGAGAGTAGAACTCCTAGGAAAAAGTGTCGTTTTTCACTAATATCTCGAGAATCACTGGTCGTAGAAACTCAAAACACGGCCTATATTTTTTGTGGAATGATTACAAGACTACCAAGACAAATTTCATGAAATTCGGTTCAGCCGTTCTCCAGTTATGGTGGATCATACATACACACTTTTCTTCTTTATATATATAAGATATAATATTCTTGTTGCCAATCGACTAACGATAATAACGAGAATAAATAACTCACACTCAATATTATATAGCTAAATACCTCACTCATAACTATTTATTTAAGTTGACCCTTTTGTGTACATCAACACACACTATAAAACTCATTTCACTGAAACTACTATCATCTCAATGAATATTCCGGCTTAAGTGTTCATCCTACAGGAAATTTCAAAATAGCAAGAATTAGAAATTTGTTTTCACACGCCTGTTATGATCATTTACAACACAATAAAACTTTAATTGATTTTCATACTTTTTCCCACTGATTTACTAAGTTTTAATAAAAACAGGTTCACGGCTAAAAGTGTTTCAGATTTTGTAAAGATGTGCTTATTCAACAATCTTGGTATAATCATTCAAATGACGCGAAATGTAATGTATAAAATTTTGCTGTTTAAAATGTGTTTTATGCATTCTTGATCATTTGTTAGGCGTTTATTTTAGCCACCTTCTTTAGAAACTATTAGGTGACTTTTCATCATGGTATAACCGTTATTACTTTCCTTATATACGTAATGTATAAGGAAAGTATTGTGACGGGGTCGGAATTTCGAATTCGAGTTTTCGACGGGAGAGCACGTTTCAAGCATCCCTGATCACGAATCAAACATTTTTGAAGTGATGTGTGTGTGTGTGTGTGTGTGTGTGTGGAGACGAACGAATGAACCGATTCGAACGGTACAAAAATCACAATCGGCAAACACTGGAAGCCTAATGTTTTTATACGCAATCGAATGTTCAGAACCCCCCTAAATTTTCGAGTGCAATTTTGGAAAAATCGTCAAAAAATCAAAACCGCTAATAAAGTTACGCAAACAGACATTTCTTATGTAATTTTTCATTAGAAAATCATTGACATAAATTTTAGAACGCTAACATAAACCGTTCTCGAGATATGACACATTTTTCAAAAAAATTATCAAACAGTTATATAAAATAAAAGAAAAATATTTCCTATTGAGAAACATGTTCACTTTTCATATGTAATACCATGCGATAAACTGGGTGACATCATTCTCGTGGATCTAGCTCGTTCCATTCATGAAAAAAGATACTTTGAGTAATACTTTTGTATTTGAACGCCAATAGTCATTTATCTGCTGTAAGAATAACTTATTTCTCCGTCCATAACGCTTGGCGAGATTTTGGCGACGAATTTGGCTGAATGTCGCCAACTTGGCGACATTTTTAATTGTTGCCAAATTAAGAAAAATATCGCCAAATTGATAAAAATGACGCTAAATCAATGAAAATGACGACTAATTGAAGAAAATTCAATATATTAGAAAGAATATAAGTATCTACTATAAGAATAACATTTTTTTAACTGTAAAAGTAGTAAATTAATTGCATTACATAAAGAAAGTCATGTGTTGCCCACATAAGATTTTATTTAAATAGGTTTGTATAATGGTAAGTTTCTTGGAAAATTATGTTCTTAGTGAAATGAACGTTAAATAACACAAATTTACAAATTTTTAAAATTAATATTTCCAACAATGTGTTCAGTAATTAATATATATATATATATATATATACAATACACAATTTATTTAAGTGAAACTTTTGCAAGCAATGAGACTGGAACCAGGGAATGCTTTAATATAGTTTTATCCCAAAACATCATCTCGCTGAACGACGGTAGTTGCGGACGATCGCGGCTTAATTGGGCTGTGAAATTTTTTTTATTTATAAATATTTTTCATAATATATTTAAAACTATTTTTATCGAAACTCATTTCTAGATAACCCGTATATATAAAAATGTTTAAAAACACGTCTAAAACAATTGAATTACGAACAGAAAAGACTACACTTTTAAAAGTAGTAAGTTTTCCTTAATATTGCACCATTTAAGATGTTACAGTGCCATTACAATTAGACCAGAACGCTTTCGGACGTCACAGCATCCTTCATGAGTGGCAATGAAAGAAGCCACTGATGAAGGACGTTATGAGGTCCGAAAGCAATCTGGTCTAATTGAAATATATTATTTTAACATATTAAATGGTATCGTATTAAAGATTGCCTTTCAGACCGCACATAACTTATATTTTGTACATCTATCTATCCGTATATACTAATTGCCAAGTGTCCGTCTGTCTGTCCGTCTGTCTGTCACGTCTTTTTTAGGCACTTCTCGAATAGATAGAGACTTGCAATTTGGTACACGGCTCGGTCGTTCGATAAAACCCCCTGGAAAAATCGAATTTTTCGAAAACGTTCTATAGAGGGGGTGCCCCACACCAAAACGTTCGAAAAGTGAAATGACAGGAAAGCATGCTTTGCGATGAGATAGAGACTTCAAATTTGGTGTATGGGTAAATCGTTCGAAAGGAAGAAAGTGTGCAATTTCAGATTTCCAATATTTTCTACTTAAGGGGGGGTGCAGCACACCAAAACGTTCGAAAAGTGAAATGATAGGAGAGCATGCTTTGCGATGAGGTAGAGACTTCAAATTTGGTGTAAGGGTAAATCACTCGAAAGTAAGAAAGTGTGCAATTTCAGATTTCCAATATTTTCTGCTTAAGGGGGGGTGCAGCATACCAAAACGTTCGAAAAGTGAAATGATAGGAAAGAATGCTTTGCGATGAGGTAGAGACTTCAAATTTTGTGTATGGATAAATCGTTCGAAAGGAATAAAGTGTGCAATTTCAGATTCAGATTTCCAATATTTTCTACTTAAGGGGGGGTGCAGCATACCAAAACGTTCGAAAAGTGATATGATAGGAGGGCATGCTTTGCGATGAGAGAGAGACTTTAAGTTTGGAAGTAAATCGTTTGAAACAAAGAAAGTGCGGAATTTCAGATTTCCAATATTTTCTACTTAAGGGGGTGCCGCACACAAAAATGTTCGATTTTCCGAATAAATGAGAAACGGCCCCTTTAAAATTTGGTAGAGGCTCAAAATTTTATATATAGACAAATCATTTGATGAAAACACCCAAAACGAATATAATTTTTCAAAAATGTTCGTTAAAAGGGGGTTCTCCAGAGGAAAACGTTCGAAATGTGAATTGATAAAAAAAAACATGCTTCGAAATATGATACAGACTTCAAATTTGGTGTACAGGTATATAGTTCGAAAGGAAGAACATGTGCAATTTCAGTTTTCCGATATTTTGAACTTTTGGGGGTACCTCAAAACAAAATGTTCGATTTGTCGAATAAATAAGAAACGCGAATTATTAAAAAATTTACATTATTCAGGGATTGCTTAATGTGGGGCCGTTGATTTTCAACGGGTATGCGGCTAGTATATACTAATTGTCAAGTGTCCGTCTGTCTGTCTGTCTGTCTGTCTGTCTGTCTGTCTGTCACGCTTTTTTCAGGCACTTCCCGAATAGATAGAGACTTGCAATTTGGTACACGGCTCGGCCGTTCGATAAAACCCCCTGGAAAAATCGAATTTTCCGAAGACGTTCTATAGAGGGGGTGCCCCACACCAAAACGTTCGAAAAATGAAAAGATGGGAAAGCATACTTTGCGATGAGATAGAGACTTCAAATTCGGTGTATGGGTAAATCATTCGAAAGGAAGAAAGTGTGCAATTTCAGATTTCCAATATTTTCTATTTGAAGGGGTGCCGCACACCAAAACGTTCGAAAAGTGAAATGATAGGAAAGCATGCTTTGCGATGAGATAGAGACTTCAAATTCGGTGTATGGGTAAATCGTTCAAAAGGAAGAAAGTGTGCAATTTCAGATTTCCAATATTTACTACTTAAGGGGGTGTCGCACACCAAAACGATCGATTTACCGAATAAATGAGAAAAGGCGCATTTAAAATTTGATAGAGGCTTAAAATTTGGTATATGGGCCAATAATTTGACGAAAACACCCAAGACGAATACAGTTTTTCAAAAATGTTCGTTTAAGGGGGTGCTCCAGAGTAAAACGTTCGGAAAGTCAATTGATAAAAAAAAACATGCTTTGGAATGAGATAGAGATATCATATTTGGTGTAAAGGTAGATAGTTTGAAAGGAAGAAAGTATACAATTTCAGTTTACCAATATTTTCTACTTTAGGGGGTGCCGCACACCAAAATGTTCGATTTTCGGAATAAAGGAGAAACGCTCCTTTAAAAAACGTGATAGAGGCTTTATATTTGGTATATGGGCGAGTAATCTCATAGAAATCACAGAAAGAATAGAGTTTTTAAAAAATGTATAGTTAAGGGGGTGGGTACTCCACACAAAAGCATTCGAAAGATGAAATGCTAGAAAAGCATGCTTCACGATGAGATAGAGACTTCAAATTTGGTGTACGGGTAAAAAGTTGGAAAGGAAGAAAGTGTGCAATTTCAGTCTTCCAACATTTGCTATTGTAGGGGTTGCCGATCACTAAAATGTTCGATTTGCGGAACAAATGAAAAACGCCTCCTTTACAATGTGATAGAAGCTTGAAATTTAGTATATGGGCTAACCATTTGACAAAAAAACCAAACATAAATACAGTTTGACAAAAATGTTCATTAACGGGGTGCTACACAGAAAAACGTTCGAAAGGTGAAGTGATAGAAAAAACATGCTTCTCGATAGGATAGAGACTTCAAATTTGGTGTACAGGTAGATAGTTTGAAAGGAAGACAGCGTGAAATTTCAGATTTCCAATATTTGCTACAATAAGGGGTGCCGCACACTAATATGTTCGATTTTTCGAATAAATGAGGCGAGCTTCTTTTTAAATTTGATAGAGGCTTGATATTCGGTATATGGGCCAATCATCTGATAAAAAACCCAAGACAAAGAGAGTTTATAAAAAATGTTTATTTATGGGTGTGCTTCACAGAAAAAAGTTCCAAAGGAGAAATATTAATATAGGGGTGCCTCGGGATGAGATAGACTTTAATGTGGTGTACGAGTAATTAATTCGAAGGGAAGAAATGCGGAAATTTAGTTTCCCAATATTTTCTTCTTTAGGGGGTTCTACACACCAAAATATTCGATTTGTCGAATAAATGTGAAACGCGAATTATTAAAATATTTACATTATTCAGGGGTTGCTCATTGCGAGACCGTTGATTTTCAACGGGTATTCGGCTAGTATATACTAATTGCCAAGTGTCCGTCTGTCCGTCTGTCCGTCTGTCTGTCTGTCTGTATGGCTGTCACGCTTTTTCCAGGCACTTCCTGAATAGATAGAGACTTGCAATTTGGTACACGGCTCGGTCGTTCGATAAAACCCTCTGGAAAAATCGAATTTTCCGAAAACGTTCTATAGAGGGGGTGCCCCACACCAAAACGTTCGAAAAGTGAAAAGATGGGAAAGCATACTTTGCGATGAGATAGAGGCTTTAAATTTGGTGTATAGGTGAATCATTCAAAAGGAAGAAAGTGTGCAATTTCAAATTTCCAATATTTTCTACTTAAGGGGGTGCCGCACCCCAAAAACTTTCGAAAAGTGAAATGATAGGAAAGCATGCTTTTGCGATGTGATTGAAACTTTAAATTCGGTGTATGGGTAAACCGTTTGAAAGGAAGAAGATGTACAATTTCAGATTTCCAATATTTTCTTCTTAAGGGGGTGCCGCACACGAAAACATTCGAAAAGTGAAATGATAGGAAAGCATGCTTTGCGATGAGATAGACTTCAAATTCGGTGTATAGGTAAATCGTTCGAAAGGAAGAAAGTGTGCAATTTCAGATTTCCAATATTTTCTACTTAAGGGGGTGCGGCACACCAAAACGTTCGATTTACCGAATAAATGAGAAAAGGCGTCTTTAAAATTTGATAGAGCCTTAAAATTTGACATATGGGCTAATAATTTGACGAAAACACCCAAGATGTATACAGTTTTTCAAAAATGTTCGTTTAAGGGGGTGCTCCAGAGTAAAACGTTCGAAAAATCAATTGATAAAACAACCATACTTTGGAATGAGATAGCGATATCAAATTTGGTGTAAGGGTAGATAGTTTAGAAGGAAGAAAGTGTACAATTTCAGTTTACCAATATTTTCTACTTTAGGGGGTGCCGCACACCAAAATGTTCGATTTTCGGAATAGAGGAGAAACGATCCTTTAAAAACAGGATAGAAGCTTTATTTTTGGTATATGGGCGAATCATCTCATAGAAATCACAAAAGGAATATAGTTTTTAAAATATGTATAGTTAAGGGGGTGGGTACTCCACACAAAAGCATTCGAAAGATGAAATGCTAGAAAAGCATGCTTCACGATAAGATAGAGACTTCAAATTTGGTGTACTGGTAAAAAGTTGGAAAGGAAAAAAGTGTGCTATTTCAAACTTCCATCATTTGCCATTGTAGGGGGTGCCGATCACTAAAATGTTCGATTTGCCGAGCAAATGAAAAACGCCTCCTTTACAATGTGATGGAAGCTTGAAATTTAGTATATGAGCTAACCATTTGACAAAAAAACCAAACATGAATACAGTTTGACAAAAATGTTCATTAACGGGGTGCTACACAGAAAAACGTTCGAATGGTGAAGTGATAGGGAAAACATGCTTCTTGATAGGATAGAGACTTCAAATTTGGTGTACGGGTAGATAGTTTGAAAGGAAGAAAGTGTGAATTTTCAGATTTCCAATATTTGCTACATTAAGGGGTGCCGACACTAATATGTTCGATTTTTCGAATAAATGAGGCAAGCTTCTTTTTAAATGTGATAGAGGCTTGATATTCGGTATATGGGCCAATCATCTCATAAAAAACCCAAGACAAAGAGAGTTTTTCAAAAATGTTCATTTATGGGTGTGCTTCACAGAAAAAAGTTCCAAAGGAGAAATACTACTATAGGGGTGCCTCGGGATGAGATAGAATTTAATGTGGTGTACGGGTAAATAATTCGAAAGGAAGAAATGCGGAAATTTAATTTCCCAATATTTTCTTCTTTAGGGGGTTCTGTACACCAAAATATTCGATTTGTCGAATAAATGTGAAAATATTAAAAAATTTACATTATTCAGGGGTTGCTTATTGCGAGACCGTTGATTTTCAACGGGTATTCGGCTAGTTTTAATTAAAAGGTGCCACACGATCAAATTTTGCAAAAGATGACAGTCTACCCTAATAAAAATATTTCTTAAATGGATACCATGGGCCTGCGACCAAATAACATTTAGTCGTACTACATTTTTTAAAGTCCCTATATGTACAATCAACGTTCTGTGCTACAATAACAAAGGGGTATTTACTTTTCATTCTCGATCACAGATTTTATCTTCGGGTGGTTTACTTTAATTCGGTGCAATGCCGAAGATTGGAACACAATACTTGGATTGCAAGACCCATCACAGTACAAGGAGGCTCCAGTAATGGGGTAAACTTCCGGATCCAAATTGCATTATTCTCGTTGAAGGGACAATAAATGGACCTTAAAGGATTGTGATCGGAAGCAAACAATACATCGAATTAGGCGGAAGGAAAGGAAATATTCAGCCTAAAAGTAAACATAATTGTTTACTTCTTATAGTTTAACCTTAACTTTTCATGATTGAGAAACTGGAGTGTAATTGAACTGGAGTGTAATTCAATTCGACTTTCTCATGCCAAAATTCTTTTTTTTTTCAAACTTTCCAAGAAAAAATTTGAAAAATCGTTTTTGTGGATTCAAATTATTACAAACTCCCCCCCCCCCCAACGGAAGATAATGACGTCATAAATAAACGCAATTGTATCGCGTCTATTTGTCACCACAGTGGTTGAAACGATTAAGTCTTGTGATCATTGAAGCATAAATAAACCTTTGTATACGTCATTATGTCAAATTTTGTCCTATGCTTTCATGGAAAAAAACACAAAAAAATTCTATCAGGTTCTATATTTTTTTTATAACAAAGCTGAATGTTAAGTTTCGTGAAAATACATTAGTATTCGTGGCTGTAATCGGGTATACACAAGAAACCGACCAAATACATCAGATAGAGCAGACATACGGATACCACTATAAAAATTGTCATAACGTGTTCAGGGTGGTCGTAAAATATAGATTGGTATCAAAATCTCGAAATCGAAAATTTTCGTGAAAACAATGCTTTCTCAATACTACGTATGAAAAAGAAACAAGAAAGATCAATTATACATAAAGCATTAATTATGAAACACTTTTCAACTTTCGTCTGCAAAGGGGATCGAACTGTTTGGGATAGGGTATGTCAAATACCTGTCTTTCTGCGAAGTTCTTCGTTTTGGATTGACGCTTTTCCACCCGTAAGCAAAGGTTCAAGAAATTCAACAATTCTTATACAACTCATCCTACATCTTTATGTGTTTACATTCTTCATAAGTGAAAGTTAGGCTTCGTTGTAGAAATAATCAAAGTTTGATGATCATTTAAACTCAAATATACTGCAATTGCATTGTTTCAGAATGTAGTTGCACAGAAATTAAGCAAAAATAAAGCAGTTTTAGGACGGATACAACACTAAATATAAATTAACACGAAAAATCAATCATGTATAAAGCATTGATTATGAGACACTTTCCAACAGCAATGCAATTTTATTCAAACATCTCTAAACTGCGATACATTCAGCGGTGATATTTTTAAAATTATCACAATACTATAATTTATTATATTTGAAAACTTCATCAAAAATAAATGAGCTTTATTCAAATAACGTCATCGAAATATAAATCGTCTGACTCTCTATTTAAAAGCAGTGAAAATTTCATTCATTAACTTTTTTCCATTCCTTTCATTCAGCAGTGATATTTTTTTAAATTATAACAATACTGCAATAATTTATTTCGTTTAAAACTTAAAACCATGGAGGTAAAATTACTTTGTAACTCCATGCTTAAAATTTCATCAAAAAAGCAATAATATGGAATCGTCTGCTTCTCTATGCAAAATCAATGAATGTTTCATTCATATCAGCTATATTGCAGACTCCAGAGCTAAATAATTTTGCGTTAAAGAAATTCAGCAATTCTTATGCAACTTATCTTGCAGCTTGATTTGTTTACATTCTCCATACGTGAAAATCAGGCTCCGCTGTAGAAATAATCAAAGTTTGATGATCCGTTAAGCTCAAAAATATTGTAATTGCGTTGTCGCAGTGTATAAACGCATTGACAAAAATCAAAAATAAAACAGTTTTAGGACGGATACAACACTAAATATAAATTAAAAAGAACTTTAAAAATCACGATTGTGACACAAGATGGATGCCATATTATATTTTGAAGTGGGTCACGTGATCTCTTCATATGATATGAGTGTAATTATTATTTTAATTTTTATTTTAAAAAATACCAAATATATTTTGCTAAATTTTTTTTTATATTTTTTACTGGAGAACTTGAGTATTTCCTAAAACTTTCGAAGAAATTTTTGAATTTTAAATTCGCTTAAAAAATGTTTTAAAAATTAGGTTCCATAGGGTTTAATGTATCTTCTCTATGCAAAATCAATGAATGTTTCATTCATATCAGCTATATTGCAGACTCCAGAGCTAAATAATTTTGCGTTAAAGAAATTCAGCAATTCTTATGCAACTTATCTTGCAGCTTGATTTGTTTACATTCTCCATACGTGAAAATCAGGCTCCGCTGTAGAAATAATCAAAGTTTGATGATCCGTTAAGCTCAAAAATATTGTAATTGCGTTGTCGCAGTGTATAAACGCATTGACAAAAATCAAAAATAAAACAGTTTTAGGACGGATACAACACTAAATATAAATTAAAAAGAACTTTAAAAATCACGATTGTGACACAAGATGGATGCCATATTATATTTTGAAGTGGGTCACGTGATCTCTTCATATGATATGAGTGTAATTATTATTTTAATTTTTATTTTAAAAAATACCAAATATATTTTGCTAAATTTTTTTTTATATTTTTTACTGGAGAACTTGAGTATTTCCTAAAACTTTCGAAGAAATTTTTGAATTTTAAATTCGCTTAAAAAATGTTTTAAAAATTAGGTTCCATAGGGTTCAATGTATTACATTGTTTCAACTCGGATTCAGTCCAAAACTGGGTGATATTTTTCATTTATAATTCCCATAGGTCTCACAGACCGTCTTAACAACATACTAAAATTTCATTTTGATAAATTCATTTTTACGGCAGTGATCGTGCGAACGGACGGACAGACAGAATGAATGAACAACATCATAAACACTTTTCAACTGTGTTGTAAAGTACTAAAAAGCAGTGAGTAACATCATAGATTGATTTGAAATACTACTCATTTTTTCTGTTTTGTAATGGGGAAATATTGCCGTGTGTGTTTGTATGTTATGATGGTGCGAGTTGCTGAGAAAAACGTGTCAATATTTTCTGACTTTCTAAAATTTATTTTTACTTTCCCTGCAATACATTGTAATGTATAGGAAAGTATTGGAATCATGGCAAAAATCGCAACTCGAGTTCTCGACGGATCAACACATTTCGAGATCTCTAGAATACGAAAACACTATTTTAGAGTGCCGTCTGTGTGTGTATCTGTCTGTCTGTCTGTCTGTCTGTGTGTCCGTCTGTGCAGATTTTGTATCCACTCTAACTAAAAAAGTAATTGACCGAATTTCATAAAATTTGGTAAGTAAGTCACTTGTGGACGAATCTGGTGCTGATTAGTTTTGGGTACGATTCGGGAAAAAAGAACCCGCCTTTTTTGCAAAATGGCCCCAAAAGCTTGTATCCACTCTATCTAAAAAACTAATGGACCGAATTCCACAAAATTTGGTAGGGGAATTACTTTTAGGACACCCTGGTGCTCTGATTAGATTTTGGTATGATTCGGAAAAAAGTAACCTGCTTTTTTCTGCAAAATAGCCCGCAAAAATCGCCAAAATCTAAAATAAAAAACTACGTATGCTCAAATATATCCATTAAATGCTTGTTTAATACCAAATTTTTAACGAAGAAAAGAATAAGTCCAAACCCATTACACTAGGACTAGCCGTTCTCGAGATATTTTAGCTTTTTCGTATTTTCTCTACGCCACCTTTGAAAATAAGTCCAGTTATTGATTGAAAATTGAATCGACGAAAATTGAATTAAAAGTGAATTAAATGTAATTAAAACAAAGAGAACGTGAATATAAGTCTGTAGGGAAAGTCATGTGCTGCCCACACCAGATTTTTTCTGTTTTGTAATGGGGAAATATTGCCGTGTATGTTTGTATGTTAAGATTGTGCGAGTTGCTGAGAAAAACGTTTCAATATTTTCTGACTTTCTAAACTTTATTTTTTTTTTTTAATTTAAACAGTTTTCATAGAATTATAGAATATTTATTTTGTTCGAATCGGAATACAAAGCACGAAGTTACTAAAGATGAAAATATTAAATGTAAAGTTTGCAGTAGTGCAGATATCAAACAGTAAGGTTTGTAGTAAAGATTTGTGTAATGCAGTAAAGTCAATATGTAAACTTTGCAAGTAGTGCAGATATCGGTGCACAGTTGCTGCAGATCTGAAATTTATATTTTATGCACTTTCTTGCCAGATGTGTCTTATAATACAGCTTAAAGGATATACATGCAATCAGAAAAAAAGAATGGCATGTTGATTTCTGTACTGAGTTTGGATGAAACTTTTACTCGTAGTGCATCAACAACCCAACTTAGCGATGGTAAACTCTGTCGAAAGTTCTGATAAAGCATACCTAATTCTTGAAATTCTTAATCAATTTACAGAATTCGACAAGTTTTCGGAACTGCCGGAAATATACCAAGTTGGCGATATTTACCAATGTGACCGAATTTGTCACCAAGTCGAAGCGATACAGACCTTCAAATTGCAACAATGGTTTTCCGTCAGGTATGTGTAACGATATGATGGCATGTCCTTTTCATCTCCGAAACTTTTGTTTTATAACGTTTGTTATATGATTTACTCTCCATCCCGCGCCCTAAGTTGTTTCGCCTCAAAAATGCATACAATCACTTGGCTATTTTTACAATAAAAAGTATATGTAAAGGAAAAGTTTTAAAATTTGGTAAATTTGACTTACAGGTAAAGGTATTCCTGTGCACAATCATCTATTTCATAGTACTGCCTGCCGTCTTGTGTTTGAGATGGTTATATTTATAGAGTATATTGAGCGATTTTTATAAAAACAAGAAATTAAATTTTATAGGGTCATTTAAATATTTTCTGAATCATTCGAAGCAATTTGTGAATTTTAAATTTGCTTAAAAAATGTTTGAAAAATTAAGTTCCATAGGGTTCAATGTATTTCATTTTTTCAACCCGGATTCAAGCCAAAACTAATTGGGTGATATTATTCATTTATATTCCCATAGGTCCACAGACATTCTGAACAACATACTAAAATTTCATTTTGATAAAGTCATTTTTACGGCAGTTAACGTCCGAACGAACACACAGAATGAACAAAGTCATAAACACGTTTTTACTATGTTGTGAAGTGTTAAAAAGCTTATTTATATTTAAAACGATCAAAACATGTGATATAAAAAATCTCGAATTTCAAATTAAAACAAATGGAACATGATTATGTTTGTACATGGTATTGTTACGTACGTGGAAATTGCTCTCGCTGGATTATTTTTTGTAAAACCAGAAGGGGAAAACACCTATACAGGCAATCTTTCCGATGACGTTAATCTAGGGTTGCCTTTTGCTGAAGTTCAGATAGGGGTTGCCTGATTTAACAACTTTTCAGACTTTCGAGAACCCCCTCTAAGTAATGAATACTATACGAGAGCTTCTTGAAGTTTCTACACAGAGTATATAAAATGAGTCATTCATCACTCAGATGGAGAGCAGCTGAAACAATGCGAGCTGCATTGAATTGTGACATACGTCAGTGTTTTAGGATTGTCATTGGCATTTAATTGCTGTTGTAGTGTACCTGATAATTGTTTAGTGATTTTGTGAGATATTTATCGAACTATTTGATGCATATTGTTCCTCTTTACTCTATGCTTATAAATAAACGTATTAGTTATTCAAAAATTTGGATTCATTCTTGTATCTTGAGCATACACCCACTATTTCCAGGGATACGTAATATCAGTATAATAAATAATGTTTCTATAACTTTTTGTTTAAATGTTACTGGCAGCATTTGCACCACTCTAATATGTATCATTCTCTTAATATGAGAAGAAGGTAGTTGAAAAGTTGCTGGTAGAAATGCTAGATAGCATACTCACTATAGTATTTATCTTTCTAAAACATAGAGATATATATACATGTTTTTTGCAATCCTGTTATCCCCGACTGGTTTATTTTAAGCTGTACAATGTCAAAGACTTAAAGAAGAACGTGAATAGAAATCCCCAGCTTAGTACAGGGGATTTCTTAATGTCGTCCACTGCATGGTCAAAACGTATTTATTATCCTGAATAGACTGCAAATGTGGGGTTAAATTATGATCGGTCGCCCACAAAATGGCGAGTTTGAGGCGAGAAAAATAATTTCCTAGCTTTAAATACACACAGTTTTCTGTTTCTTTTTGAATTTTAATATTTTTGTATAACATTCAATATGTAAAATGTGTAAAATTTGTGCTGGAGTTTGGTATTTTTCCTATGATTTTCCCGTTTATAGTAAAACAGTGAAGTTAATCCTACCGTATAATATATCTGTGAGATGTAAAATGTAAAACGTGCAGTTTTGTTTCATTTTTAATTTTGTTAACCTTAAATAAGTAAATAAGGAGTAAAATGTGTACTGTAGTTTGGTATTTTTCTTTGATTTTCCCTACTATATCAAAATAATGAGGTAAGTAATCCTATTATGTAACATACTGTGATAAGTAAAATGTAAAACGTATAAATTTGTTTCTTATTTTAATTTTAATATTTCCGTATAGAATTCAATATGTAAAATATGTAAAATTTGTGCTGGAGTTTCGTATTTTTCTTTGATTTTCTTTGATTTGCTATTTTTCTTTGAGTGTATAATGTATAGATAAAGTATTCTGACGGAGTCGAAAATTCAAATTTGAGTTTTTGAGGGAAGCGCACGTTTCATACATCCCTGAACTCGAATCGAACGTTTCTGAGGTGACGCCCGTGCCTATGTGTGTGTGTGTATGTATGTTAGTGTATATGTACGGGAGCCTTTGGATGAGATATCTCATGAAGTAGTGAAGTGTTTCAAACGAAATTTGGTGCAAATATTACACTGGAACCCTATTGATTTTAAATAGGATCGAATGTTGGAAAGACCCCCCCCCCCCACACGCACACACAATTTTCGAATGAAATTCTGAAACAATTATTGAAAATTAGAACCATTAGAACCTCTAATAATGTTGACTAAATAATTACTTCTTATGTAATTTTTCATTAGAAAATTAGAGACACGGATTTGAGAACAATAGCATTAAGTGGTCTGGAGATAATGCAATTTTTTAAAATAAATTTATCAAAAAATCACTGAATTAAAAAAATAAGCAATAACTATTGTGAAATTTTTCATGTGAAGTAATTAATATGCGCTAAATTTCTTAGCATCATCCTCGTAGATTTCGTTCATTCCATTCACGAGGGAAGATACTTTGTGTAATAATTTTGTATTTTGAAACCAATAATCACTTATATATAAGATATGCTTTTTCCTCTGTAATACTTTTTTTCTCAATGGCCAGGCATTTGATATTTCATCATTCACCTATACACCGACCAGAACCGTGAACCTATTAGCCGTCACATGAAGTTGCCCCAGCACATCAGTGGGGGTCGGAGCACAATAGTGCCCAACAACACAACATACATGCCTGAAGGTGGGACTCGAACCCACAACCCGGCAGCCGAACGATCGCTAGGAAATTCTTGCCTTGAACGTTCGACCACCGCATCGGCATTTCTCTGTAATACTTGGTGATAAATTTGCCGAACATGTGGTCTAATTTAGTGAAATATTGCCAACCTGGTGATAATTCTCCCCAATTTGGCCAAAATATCGTTAAAATATCAAAAATAACGCCAAATGGGTGAATTAATTATTTAAATATATTAATATATGGGCTATATAAAAATGGACTATATTACTTATTGCGCATGCTATCAATATTGATAATTGTCAATGTGAAGTAATAGTTTTACATGTTTCCAATCGAAAAAGCGCCAAAATCTGCATTTAAACATTAAAAACGCCGTGCCGTATCTATCATCATACATCATTTTTCACCGTAAAAGAAGTAAATTCATTTCATTATGTAGTGAAAGTCATGTGCTGCCCACATCAGATTTTTTTTCAAGTTGTGGCATGCCGAAGATTTCACGAACAACAGGATGTGAATAGAAAGTCTAGCGTAGTGCGGAGGCTTTTGTGATGGTCAAAACCACATTATTTCCCTGAATGGGCAGTAAATGGACCGTGAGATTGAGATCGGACACCCAACATATGGCGGAGTTTGGAGGAGGGGTGGGGGTAAACTATCCGGCCCCAAAGGCCATCAAGTTTTTCACTTCTTTCAGTTTACTTTTACCCTTTTATTGTTAAAGACAATATTTCAAATGGGAAAAGCTTGTAACGGAGTTTGAATTTCCTTGGCTTCCACACGTACTGAAAGAATTATTTTGCAGAAATAAAAAACTTAAAATGCTTTTTGTGTGTAACTAAAAGTATCTACTATATTATTTAAGTTATATTTTAAGTAAGTTGCAATGTAACATATAAACAATGGGATTTAGAAAATGAAACCGATGAAATTGATTCACTTTTTAACACTTTCTTACGCAGTTTAAATGTATGTATGACTGTGGTCATTATGTCTATTTATCTGCCTGCCTGCCTGCCTATCTGTAAGAATAACAAGTCTGCCTAATAATAATTGCTGATTTTTAACACTTTACAACATAATTGAAAAGTTTATGACTTTGTTCATTCTGTCTGTCTGTCCGCACGATAACTGCCGTAAAAATAACTTTATCAGGATGAAATTTTAGTATATTGTTCAGGCGGTCTGTGGGACCTATGGGAATATAAATGGATAATATCACCCGATTAGTTTTGGACGGAACTCGGGTTGACAAAATGAAATGCATTGAACCATATGAGACCTAATTTTTCAAACATTTTTTAAGCGAATTTAAAATTCGTAAATTGCTTCGAAAGTTTTGGGAAATATTCAAATTATCCCATAAAATATATGAAAAAAATTTCAATAAAATATATTGGGTAGTTTTTTAAATAAAAATATATTCGGTAGTTTTTTAAATAAAAATTAAAATAATAATTACATCCATATTATATAAAGAGATCACATGACCCACGTTCAAATCGACACGACATCACGTTCAAAATAAAATATGGCATTCATCTTGTGTCATAATCATGATTTTTAAAGTTCTTTTTCATTTATATTTAGTGTTGTATCCGTCCTAAAACCGCTTTATTTTTGCTTAATTTCTGTGCATCTATATCCTGAAACAGCACAATTACTATATATTTGAGTTTAAATGATCATCAAACTTTGATTATTTCTACAACGAAATCTAGTTTTCACTTATGGCGAATGTAAACACATCAAGATGTATGATGGCTTGTATAAGAATTGCTGAATTTCTTTAAGGTAAAATTATTTAGCTGTGGAATCTGCAATATAGCTGTTATGAATGAAACATTCATTGATTTTACATAGAGAAGCATACGATTTTATAGCAGACTTTTTCACTGAAGTTTTAAGCATAGAGTTAAATTGTCTTTACCTCCATAGTTTTAAGTTTTTAAGTAAAATCAATTATTGTAGTATTGTGAAGAATGAAAGGAATGGGATAAAAGTGTATGAATGAAATATTTACTGAGTTTATATAGAGAGCCAGGCGATTTATTTTTCAATGACGTCATTTGAAAAAAGTTCATTTTTTTAAAGTTCATTTTTTTCGATGATGTTTTTTAAGTTTTCAAAAATAATAAATTATTGTAGTGTAATAATTTTTAAAATATTACAGCTGAATGTATGACATTTTAGAAATGTTTAAATAAAATTGCATTGCAGTTGGAAAGTGTTGCATAATCAATGCTTTATGCATGATTGTTCTTGTTTTTCATGCAAAATTATTTAGCTCTAGTGTCTGGATTATAAATGATATGAATGAAATATTCCTCGATTTTACATAGAATGGCAGATGATTTTTAAAATGAACTAACTGGTTTGTCATAGTTACTACAATTTCAAAGAACTAATTTAACATTAGATAAATAAACGATGTAGTTTCTATAATAATGAAATATTATAATTGTTGCATAATGTTAACTGTAAAAACATCGTTATCGCTTCGAAAATTATACTTTCGATGACCTCATTTGAATTAAGTTCATTTTTGTGTAAATATCATTGTATTTTTCAACGAAATTTTAGGATTAATTTTGTCGATAGCAATTCTTGAAGCAGCTTAAACTGTAAATATAATTTCATTTCAATTGGAAAGTGTTTCATAATGAATGCTTTACAGGATATGATTTCTGTATACATGACTGATCTTTCTTGTTATGTAATTGTTTTATACTTATTCTTATAATTATGATGTGAAATCTAAATTTTATATTTTGGGTTATAATAACTGGATAGGCCTTAATTTGTATGTTTCGCGGATTTTTACAAATTGTATTATTACCAACAGTTTTAAAAGCAAAATGTGTAAATTTGATATTTAAAATTAAAAAATAAGGATCTGTGTAAGGAACATTGATTTTTACTGCATGCGTAACGAATTTAAAAAACTAATTTATGTTTCTTCTGTAGCGTATTTCTTTTCCAATATAGGTATTAATAATATAAATTCGTAAATGTTTTTATCGTGTAAATTTTCGTGATCACAGAGATTTATATTAGAGTGGTATATTTCAATCATCGAATACTGGAACTCTAATAATTGGTTTATTGATGATTAATTAATGATTATACATACGTACACAGTACATATTTACACAGATTATATTTATACATATTTACACAGATCATACATATTCACACAATAAAATTTTACATATTCACACAATACATACTTATACATATATACACAGTACATATTTACACAGTATATTTATGCATATTTATACATATGTACACAGTACATATTTACACAGTGTATTTATACATATATACACAGTACAAATTTACACAGCTTATATTTATACATATTTGCACAGCTTGTATTTATACATATTTACACAGAACATATTTACACGTATATATTTATACATATGTACACAGCTTGTATTTAAACATATTTACACAGAACATATTTACATATTTACACAGTACATATATATACATATGTACACAGTACATATCTACACAGCTTCTACATATGACATTATACATATTTACATAGAATATATTCTACATATTTACACAATACATATGTATACATATTTTCTACATATTTACATAGAATATATTTACATATTTACACAATACATATGTACACATATTTTTTTTTTAGAAATGAGAATTTTACATTGAAAAGAAATTATGTCCAAAATCCAATGGTATCAAACTACGAATGTCCAATGGTATCAAACTACGAATCTCTGAATGTCCAGTTGACGCTTTTCTTTCTTTTTGCATTTGAAAATTGACTATTAAATTATAATCAGAATTTTTATAAAAGCAATGGGTATTTTACAAGAATAACAAGTGCAGAGTCAACTTCGACGACAAAAACTTGCAATTTCGTCCCAGTAGCTTAACGATAGAGCGTCGGCTGCCCAGTTCGAAGATCCAGGATTCGATTCCCGGCTGGGGCAGCAAGGTTTTTTACAATAGCGTCCGAAGAAATCAACCCTGTAGGTGAGTGCAAAGATGTCGGGGGTCTGAAAGTGACCCTCGTACGAGCAGTACGGATTTAGTGAAATCTGGAACATTGATCGTCGATATCAAAATTGAGAGGATAACGACCACGCAGGATACTTACCTGGGTAAAAATAGTAGTAGCAGGAGGTTAACCTGAGGTAAAAATGGCAAGAAGTTGTCAGTCAGATTGCCAATTGCCCGCCAATCTGACATTAGAGGGTGGATAATGCAGAGTTCACTTTGACGATAAGAGCTTGCAATTTCGTCTCAGAAACTCAACGGTAGAGCGTCGGCTGGCCAGTTTGGAGATTCGGGGTTCGATCCCCGATTGGGGCTGCAAGGTTCCTTACACAAGTAATATAATAGTTTGAGAGAAAAATAATGTAATTTGCTTTATCTTATCTGGATTCAATCAGCTAATTTTCATTTCCTAAACAGAGAACTGCCCAGGGATTGTTTTAAGTAGCCAAATAAATTTATATTAGGCTGGTTTACTTTAAGTTGTGCCATACCAAGATTTCCTGAACAGGACGTAAATAGAAATTCCAGCATATTGCAGAGAATTTTGTAATGGAGTCCACTCGCTGGACAAAACCGCATTATTCCACTGAATGAGCAGTAAATGGACTATGAGATTGTGATCGGGCATCCACCATATGACGACTTTGAAGGAGGAGGGAGAGTGAACTATGCCTCAATCAGGTTTTTTCAACTTTTTTTCGGTTTATTTTTACCTTATCATTGTTAAAGACACTTTCAAATGGGGAAGCTTGTAACTGAGCTTGATTTTCTTTGACTGTCCAAAGTACTGAAAGAATTATTTTGTTGAAGTAATCTTAGTTCTGCTTTTAGTATGTGGTTTATAAGCTTTCCAATCAACTTTTATAAACGGTATTTTTTAAGTGTTTTACACCGTTTATTTAATGTCATAAATGGAATTTGGCGAATTACTGTGTTATGAGATCCATAAAATTTAACAAAATAAAATTTGTTTAAACTGTTGAATTAAATTTTGTATAGGCCGACTCGGTTTTCCAGCGGTCAAGGTGAGCGTTCCCAAGCGATCGTTCGACCGCCGAGTTGTGGGTTCGAGTCCCACGTAAGGCATGGAGGTTGTATTGTTGGACGCAGTGTGTTCCGCCCCCTTCTGGTGCGCATGAGGCAACGTCCTAGGACGGCTAAATGGTTCACGTTCCTGGCCGATATATAGGCGAATGATGGTAGTCGAGTGCCTGGTCATTTGAGAAAAAAAAATGGTATAGCTCATTGTTGACTAGATGCATAAGCCAATTTCACAGGCAAAAAAACACTGCGTGCGAACTTTAGCCAAATCCTTCAATTATTTATACTAGCTTTTTAGAACAATGTTTCTTGGAGTCAGTTGTTCTTTGCTATGTCTCGTCTAGAGTAAATATCCAAGCACCTTGTTTTAATTAACTACCCATACATTTCGTGTAGTGACCAAATAAATTCACAATAGTCCAGTTTATCGTAAGCTGTGCTATACCAAAGATTTCATGAACAAGACGTGAATAGAAAGTCCAGCAAAGTGCAGATGCTTTTGTAATGGAGTCCACTCGCTGGACAAAACCGCATTATTCCCCTGAAGGGGCAGTAAATGGACCGTGAGATTGTGATCGGCCATCCACCATATGACGAATTTAGAGGAGCGGTAGGGTGAAGTAGCTTCAAAGGCCAACAGATTCCTCAACTTCATTCAGTTTATTTTGATCCTTTTATTGTTAAAGACACTGTTTCAAATGGGAAAAGTTTCGTAACTGAGCCGGATTTTTTTTGGCTGTCCCAAGCACACAAAGAATTATCTTGTTGAAAGAAATCTTAGTTTCACTTTTCTTTTTTTTTTTTAAACTATTCAATGAACTTTTATGAATGATATTTTTAAGTGTATTACAGTAGTTGATGTAACAAATGAAATTTGGGAAATTAATTGTGTTAAGAGAGCCATAAAGTTTAACGAAATAAAAATTGTTCAAACTGTTGAATTAAATGCAGTATAGCATAGAATAGTTTATTATATTTTTGACTAGATGCATCAACCAGTTTCAAAATACTGCGCATACATTTTAGATAAATTGATACATTTTACTTTCCCTGCAATATATCGTAATGTATAGGGAAAGTATTGGGATCATGTCGAAAATCGTAACTCGAATTCTCGACCGATCTACACGTTTCGGGACTTCTAGAACACGAAAACACTATTTCTAGCTTGACGTCTTTGTGTGTGTGTGTGTGTGTGTGTGTGTGTGTCTGTCTGTCTGTCTATCTCTACAATGTATGTATCCACTCTAACTAAAAAACTAATAGACCGAAATTCCTAAAATTTGAAAGGCAAGTCACTTGTGTGTGGCCGTGGTGTTGCTTAGTTTTTGGTACGATTTAGAATAAAACAACCCGCTTTGTTTTGCGAAATGACTCGCAAAAATTGCCTCTATCTACTCTAGCTGTAAAACTAATATATCAAATTTTGCAAAGTTGATAGATAAGTCAATTGTGGGTTACTTTGATGCTGATTAGATTTTGGTACGATTCGGAAAAAAATAACCTGCCTTTTCTTTGCGAAATGGCCAGCAAAAATCGTCAAAATCTAAAATAAAAAACTACGTATGCTCAAATATATCAATTAAATGCTTGTTTTATACGTAAATTTCAACGATGAAAAAATAAGACTAACCCTATTGCGCTAGAGATAGCCGTTCTGGAGATATTTTGGGTTTTTTTCGCATGTTCGTTACGTTACCGTTGAAAAAAAGTCCAGTTTCCAACTGCTAACGAAAATTGAATTAAAAGTGTAAATTCAATGTCATTTTAAATAATTATGGACATTATTTTGTGCAATTAAACTCGACATAATGAATTATTGAAGAAATAAAGAGAATGTGAATATGAGTCTGCAGCGAAAGTCATGTGCTGCCCACATCAGATTTTTTTACTTTACGTGCAATGCATCGTAATGTATAGGGAAAGTACTGGAATCATGCCGAAAATCACATTTCGAGTTCTTGAAGGATCTATATATTTTGGATAATAGTAAATTCATTGGATAATAAAATTAATAATAGTAAATAGTATTTCTGTATTAGAAAATACTATACTCAGCTTGACGTCTGCATGTGTGTATGTCTGTGCAATGTATGTATACACGCTAACTTAAAAACTAATGGACTAAAATTCATGAAATTTGGTAGGTAGGTAAGTCACTTGTGTGTGACCCTGGTGCCAATTATAATTTTGTACGATTCGGAATAAAAGAGCCCGTCTTTTTTTGCAAAATTATCCGCAAAAATTGCCTGTATTAACTCTAGCTGAAAACTTAATATACCAAACTTCACAAAATTTGGCAGATAATCCACTTGCAGGTTAACCTGGTGCTGATTATATTTTGGTACTATTCGGAAGAAATAACATGTCGTTTTTGCAAAATGGCCAGCAAACTTCGTGTAATCTAAAATAAAGGACTGCTTATGCTCAAATATACCAATTAAATACTTATTTTATACATGCATTTTAACGACAAATAGAGTAAGACAAACCCTATTACTATAGGAATAGCAATTTGTGAGATATTTTAATATTTCTTCATTTTCGCTACGTCACCTTTGAAAATAAGTCCAGTTACAAAACGAAAACGAAAATCGAATTAAAAGTGCAAAGTCACTGTAAATTAAAGTAATTATGTTTGTTATTTTGTGCAATTGAACTAGCCTTTCTGGAGATATTTTAGTATTTTCGCATTTTCGTTAAGCTACTGTTGAGAAAATGTCCAGTCTCCAACTGAGAACGAAAATTGAATTAAAAGTGTACATTCAGTGTCATTTTAAATAATTATGGCTGTTATTTTGTGCAATTGGAACTCAATTTCATGAGTTATTGAAGAAATAAAGAAAACGTGGTAATGAGTTTGCCCAGAAAGTCATGTGCTGCCCACATCAGACTGTTATACTAGTTTGCTGAAATAATGTTTTTTGAAGTTAATTGTTGAAGTCGTCGAATTCAGCTCAGTCATTATTACATTGGACACTTGAAATTGTAGCCGACGTTACCGGGATCTTAAAGCAGGGATTAAATGAATTTATTCGTAATTTTTTTCAAAAGGCAACAGGGCTGATATTGGATAAATATATCCCCACCGTAAATTACCGGAAAAACCAGTTAAAAGGTAAATTTGAGTAATCGGAATTTTTGGGTTTCTGTAAATACCTAAATAAGGCTCTCTTCTTGGTTTATCAGCCTCACTTTGTTTATTCAGATGCCAACATTCTTCCTCAATAACCGCAAACATGTTGTCAATGTACAAAAAGTTTTATTCTCGCCTACAGCAAGGAATTTAGTTCTAAAGATGACGCAATAAACATTTATTTTCTATCCGAATAACACAAAAAATTTGATGTGGGTTGCACGTGACTTTCAATGCAGACTTATATTAACGTTATCTTTATATCCTCAATAATTCCTTAAATGGAGTTTAATTGCATAAAATAACATCCATAATTATTTGAAATTACAAAGAATCAGCACTGTTAATTCAATTTTTCTTCTCATTTGGCAACTGGATTTATGTGGAGTAGACAAAATGCAATATATATTTGGTCCTATTATTTTTATCATTAAAAATTACGTATAAAACAAGCATTTAATTGATATGTTTGAGCATACATAATTTTTATTTTAGATTTTGAGAATTTTTAAGGACCATTTCGCAAAAAAAGACAGGATATTTTTTTTAATCATACTAAAATATAATTAGCACTAGAGTAACCCACAAGTGACTTATTTACCAATTTTTTTAAAATTTGATCTCTTAGTTTTCAGCTAGAATAGATATAGGCATTGCGATTCATTTCGCAAAAAAAAGGCGAGTTCTTTTATTCCGAATCGTACCCAAAACTAATCAGCACCAAGATTACCCACAAGGGACACCAAATGGTATGAAATTTGGTCATTCGCTTTTGATATAGAGTGGATACATAGATTGCATAGTAAGACACACATACACACAGATAGACATGCACACTGCAATACCTGGTAATGTGCAGATAATGCTTTTCCCATACATTACCATGTAATGTAGGGAAAGTAATAACCCGAACTTCTAATAATCATCCTTATATCAAATCCTCTTATGGATATTGCAACATCTTACCGCGCCGACAAAGGAACAACATATGCTGTATGCCATCGAAATTAATATACACACAGACAGACACAAACATCAGGCTAAAAATAGTTTTTTCGTATTCTAGAGGTCCTAAAACTTGTAGAAACTTGTAGGGTGGGTGACCACCTGAGAATACCGTGTACTGTTGGCTCATTTAAGTCGACGTGGTAGCCGAACAATCAAGGCGAACATTTCCAGCGATCGATCGGCCGCCACGTTGTGGGTTCGAGTCCCACGTAAGACATGGATAGTGTATGTTTTGGGCGCAGTGTGTTCCGCCCCCCCCTTTGGTGCGCCTGGGGCAACGTCCTAGGACGACAAAATGGTTCACGATTTCGGCCGTACATAGGGCAAAACGACGTAACTCGACGTAGAGTCTAGTGCTAGAGCCTAGTGCCTGGCCATTGGAAAAAAAAAATGTTTCTTGAATGATAGAAACTATGATAGAAACTTGAATGATGAAAAAACTATGTTTCAGAAAAATATTTTTAAAACTTTACGATACAGTTGAAAGGTATATGTTGTTGTTGAAACCCAGACCGTCCGACCTACCAGAAAGGTGTAAGGTAACAGTTTGGACGGTCGGGAAGTGCCACCCAATTTAGACCGGAACCCAGTGGGGGAGGCATCCACAGGGACCGTACCCTCCTTCCCCTACCACCAATCTCTCGGAAGGACTTTCGTACCCACATGTTTAACGTTATCGTACTCCGCATGAACACGGCGGCAGTTTTGGCAGTGGCTGGAATCGAACCCGGGCCTACCGAGTGCAACTCCAGCGCGCTAACCAATGGGCTACCGTGCCCTAGTTGAAAGGTATATGTGAAGTTGTTCATTCATTCTGTCTGTCTGTCTGTATGTATGTATGTCTGTCTGTCTGTCTGTCCATTCTCACGATAGCTGCCTTAAAATAACTTTATCAAAATGAAATTTTAGTATGTTTTTGAGACGGTCTGTGGGACATATGGGAATGTAAATCAATAATATCACCCAATTAGTTTCGACTGAATCCGGATTGAGAAAATGATATACATTGAGCCCTATGACACTTAATTTTTCAAACAATTTTTAAGCGAATTTAAAATTCACAAGTTGCTCCGAAAGTTTTAGGAAAAATTAAAATTTTTCCATAAAATACATAAAAAGCATTCAACGAAATATGTTCTTTAGTTTTTTAAATAAAAATTAAAATAGTAATTACACCCATATTATATGAAGAGATCACGTGACCCACTTAAAAATAAAATGTGGCATCCATCTTTTTTACAGTGTCAAAATCGTGATTTTTAAAGTTCTTTTCAATTTATATTTAGTGTTGCATCCGTCCTAAAACCACTTTGTTTTTGAGTGATTTCTGTGCATCTATATTGTGCTCTAACTCACTTACTCAATAGTTTTGAGTTTAAATGATTATAAATCTTTGATTATTTCTACAACGAAGCCTAATTTTAAAGTATGCAGAATGTAAACAGATCAAGCTGTAAGATGAGTTGTATAAGAATTGCTGAATTTTTAACGCAAAATTATTTTGTTCTGGACTCTGGACTACAGCTGAATGAAATATTCTTTGATTGTACATAGAAAAGCAGACGATTTTATAGCATTGCTTTTTTCGATGAAAATTTAAACATGGAGTTAGAAAGCGCTTTTTACCTCCAAAGTTTTAAATTTTTAAGTAAAATAAAATATTGCAGTATTGCAATAATTTTAAAATATCACCACTGAATGGGGGGAATGGTATAAAGGTGTATAGATGAAATATTCATTGTTTTTACATAGAGAGCCAGGCGATTTATATTTCGATGAGGCCATTTGAATAAAGTTAATTCTTTTCGATGAAGTTTTAAGTTTTCAAATATAATAAATTTTTGTAGTACTGAGATAATTTTAAAAATATCATCGCTGAATGTATTACGTTTTAGAGATATTTAAATAAAATTATATTGCAGTTGGAAAGTGTTTTATAATCAATGTTTTATGCATTATTGATTTTTATTGTTGTTTATACGTTTATAAAATTGAATTCTTAACCAGATGTAAATTAAAGCTATGTATTTCAGCTTCCAGAAAGATAACATGGTAGAATTTTTTTCAAAGCACATTCTTGTGGGCCGTCCACACACATTCTTCGGTTAAAAAATATTTTTTAAGGATTGTGCTCAGTAAAACCACCCGGCACATCATTTGTGTTCACCATCTGAATGATTTAATATCATATTTTGATTGCTAAAACTCTTTAGAAGCTCACAAGCAGCAAATCACAAGGAATATTTATTTTGTGCTCTCCAGACTTGTGAAAAGAAAATTGCAGCAATTTTTATTCATCAAATTTCAGCAATATTCATTCATCAAATTTAAGCAATATTCATTAATCAAATTGCAGCAATATCCATTCCTCAAATTTCAGCAATATTTCTTCATCAGATTGCAGCAATATCCATTCCTCTCAATCTTTGATTTTGTGAAAGTAAAATAAAATGCATGTAACAAAATATAAACGCCAAAATGATATAAAATTGACAAATTATTAGTACATAAATTTTGTTCGATTATTTATTTGGGAGTACTGCATCTTTTAATGTGCAGTAGCGCGTAATTCATGCAGTAATGCACAATTTGGAAACTTGAATTTGTTCGATTACTTTTTACGGATATTGTATCTTTATTAGAATATTTCAACATGTACTAAATTGAAAATACAAAAGCAGTATATTCTATATATAACTTATAAATAATTCATAGAAATTGAATCTCATAAGATCTAAAAACTGTTGAAGGTTAACATGTTCTTCCATGTTTATTTCAAAATCTTTTTGAATCTTTATTCTGCGTTTTTCGATAGCCTCCAGCTATGTTCTGTTTTTGAATGAAATGGAAGTCGAACAAAAAAAAAATAAATGCACTCCATGTGGTACGCGATCTACAAAACGCAGTTTTTCTTTTGTTTGAATTTTTGTGTGTAACGTTTGTCTAATGGCTTTAAAAGAAATGTGACACCAAAGTCATAAGGCCTTACTTCTGTTTAAAAGGGTATTCTGGGGTGAAAAATAAATATTCATTTTTAATATGTTTGGAGTTTAAACGTACATAAAACCAGCGTTTCTACAAACGGGATATCTGCTCGACTGGAAAAATATATTGGAGTTCAGGTTTTAAATTAAAAAGTTTCAGTAAAATATATCTGAGAAGTATTTTGTATAGCAGTGCATTGTGATGCATAATGTTTCAAAATATTTGCTTTCCCATGATATGTTGAACAGAATATGTCACCCGTCCTAAGATTTTTACTCCATAATGTATTTCAATGTACCTTCTCTGTGTTGTTTAAATTTACGAAAACATTTACTTTTTCTTTAAGTTGAACTACAATCTAACTGGAGTGTTGTTTAAATTTCTCATACCAGAATCCATTTTAGTAGCTTTTTTCTAATTTTAGAAGAATAATTTTGAAAAAAAGGTGTCATGAGTCCAAATAATTTCAATTACACCGTGTTACCCTTTGCTTTAAGGGTGAGCGTCAGTAAATCTTCTACCCTATCCGCGCTTTGTTAACTTCCGTGGCACACGTTTTTCTCCGAAATTCTGCTCAAACGGTTGCGAAATATATTCTGATAGATAAAATGCAATGCTTAGATTATATTAAAACAAAATGTAATACCCAGTAAAACGTAGAAATTTTTTTTTTATTTTAATTAAAAATATTTTTGGTGCTGCCATCTGTTGTCGTAATTTAATTTATATCAACTATTTTTATTTTTTAATGAACATTTTTAAATATCTATTCCTTCTAATACGGTATTAAATACAACAGATCATATGTAATAATGCCACAATCACGAAAATGTAATTGATCTTGGACTTGAAGACAAAGAAACTTGAAGACAAGGCTACAGTCCTCAGTGGCGTGTATTCAGATCCCCTTATCAAATTTATAGAATGAGAAATTACCTTTCCGTTATTGTGGCATTATTATATTTGATCTATTGTTGTATTTAATACTGTATTAGAAGGAATAGATATTTTAAAATGTTCATTAAAAAATAAAAATAATCTGTATGAATTAAATTAAGATAACAAATTGCAGCACCAAAAATATTTTGGATTGAAATAAAAAATACATTCTATGTTTTATTGGGTATTAAATTTAGTTTTAATATAATCTAAGCATTGCATTTCATCTTTCAGAAAATATTTCGCAACTGTTTGAGCAGAATTTCGGCGAATAATGTGTGCCGGGAAAGTTAACAAAGCGCGGATAGAGCAGAAGATTTACTGACGCTCATCCTTAAAGGGCTTAAAAAAAGTTTCTGATTGATACCATACCTGACAATGTACACACCGGGGAGGGCGGTTAACTTGCTCCTCCCCCGAAGGGTCTAATGACGTCACGAACAAATAATTGTAGCGCAGCTATTTTTCACAACACTAATTGAAACTATAAAGTTTCGTGATCATTGAACCATATATAAACCCTTTTATGCATGATTATATCAAACTTTTCCCTATGCTGCCATATTAATAAAATATAAGATTTCAAATATATTTGAAATTTCTTGCTTGAATTTAAAAAAAAATTCTATCTTGTTCTAGATATTGTCATATAATTCCATATTTCTAGATGTTTTTATGCCGGATATAAAGTTTCGTGAAATTCCATTAATATTTGTAGCCGCTATCGTGTCCACAAGAAATTGACCTCAGACACACAGGCAGACAGACGGACATCACTCCAAAAATAGTCAAAGCATGTTCAGGAGGTCTTAAAATATGTATTGGTATCAACATCTCAAAATTGATAACTTTCGTGAACGCAATACTTTCTCAATGTTACTTACGAGGAAGTAAAAATTACATGCATATCTTATTATATAAGGGTTGTATTTCAGTTATACATCTGCATAAATATTTATTGTTATTACAATGTGTGTGAACTTCCTTGTTTATTTTTCTAAGCAGTTCAGTCGAAATGCATGTACACACATATACACACAGCTGTTTTAATTAAAACCAACATTTGAAAGAACGGAAAATATAATCGACTCGAAAAATATGTTGAATTTGGAGTTTTTAATTAAAATATTTCAGTAAAATATATACTAAAACATTATTTTCAAAAGCGTATTTTGATTAATGATGTTTTAGAAATATGTGCTTTCACATGCCTGTCAAACAAAACCTGGGCCAATATTTTTGCATAATGTATATTTTGATGTAAATTTGTCATGTTCTTTGTATTACTTAACGGAAATATTTTCCGATATGTTATTTTGAACTCTGACAAATTAAAATGCGCCATGTTACACACGGCTTATATACAAATTATACATCTGTAAAATAATTATATTTATTTCTATGTATGCGTTTTTACTTTCCTTATATACATAATGTAAAAGGAAAGTATTGTGACGGGGTCGAAATTCGAATTCGAGTTTTCGACGGGAGAGCACGTTTCAAGCATCCCTGATCACGAATCAAACATTTTTGAAGTGGTGTGTGTGTGTGTGTGTGTGTGTGTGTGCGCGCGCGCGCGTGCGTGCGTGCGTGCGTGCGTGCGTGCGTGCGCGTGTGTGTGGAGACGATAACTGACGAACGAATGGACCGATTCGAACGAAATTTGGTACAAAACTCACAATTTGTAAACACTGGAAGCCTATTGTTTTTATACGCAATCGAATGTTCATAACCCCCCTAAATTTTCGAGTGAAATTTTGAAAAAATCGTCAAAAAATCAAAATCGCTAATAAAGTTACGCAAATAGACATTACTTATGTAAATTTTCATTAGAAAACGATTGACATAAATTTTAGAACGCTAACATGAACCGTTCTCGAGATATTGCACATTTTTGAAAAATTTTTTTCAAAAACTCATATAAAAAAAAAAAAATATTTTTTATTGAGAACCATGTTCACTTTTCATATGTAATACCATGCAATACATCGGGTGACATTATTCTCGTGGATCTAGCTCGTTCCATTCCTGAAAAAAGATACTTTGAGTAATACTTTTGTATTTGATCGCCAATAGTCATTTATCTGCTGTAAGAATAACTTATTTCTCCGTCCATAACGCTTGGCGAAAATTTGGCGACGAATTTGGCGGAATGTCGCCAGCTTGGCGACTTTTTGAAATGTTGCCAAATTAACGAAAATCTCGCCAAATGGATAAAAATGACGCTAAATCAATGAAAATGACGACTATTTGTCGAAAATTCAATATCTTGGAAAGAATATAAATATCTACTATAAGAAAAACATATTTTTTTACTGTAAAAGTAGTAAATTGATTACATTATATAAGGAAAGTCATGTGTTGCCCACATCAGTTTGTTTGTTTCAGTGTTTAACGCTCGTGATATTTAAAGCTCGTTTCAATTTATATGCAGTGTTGCATCCGTCATAAGACTGCTTTAATTATGTGCATTATCTATGTATCTAAATTCTGTGCCAATGCAATTACAATATTTTTTATTTTAAGTGATCACTAAACGTTGATTATTTCTACTACGGAGCTTAATTTCTATAGCATGCAGAATGTAAACAAATCAAGCGATTGTAAGATGAGTTTTATAAGAATTGCTGAATTTTATTCACACAAAATTAATTAGCTATAGAATCTGGAATATAAGTGATGTGAATAAAATATCCATTGATTTTATACACAGAAGCAGAGGATTCATATTTTAATGACGTCTGTCGCACGACATGTTGACATTTCGAATACAGATGCCAATCAATATAATAAGCACTTCAAATGCATCCGCGAGAACTAATTGGAACTCATACATAGTTAAGCAGTGTGCATCCCCTCCATCACCAACAACAAATGAGAGAAGGTGGTATGAAACGACAGGGGGGAAGAAGAAAGTGGTTCCAGCGATTTCGAGAAGTGTCGGCAGATTCAATGTTCGACAGCATCCTAAAAACACGTAAATTTAAGAGTATCAAAAATCTCCTGCGATCGCACAAAGAAATTGTGGATCATCAATGTGATGAGTATGTGCATAGTGAATACAAGTGACGTATCAAGTATACGTAGGCATCCAGCAAAGTCTGTTCTAGACTAAATGTTAAAGTGAAAATGAGGTATTTATGCAAATTTCATCTGTTAATAGTGTTCACGGATGGCACGTAACATATATCAATTATTTAGCAGTACTGGAGTAAGAACTGAAAGCTTAGTAAAAAACTATTGTGTATCAAAAACAAAAAACTGCATATATTTTTTGTATATAGTAATAATTTGTTATAATTATATGTGTGTCTTAAATAGTTGTTATAACTATATGTGTCGCTTAAATGATTTTATGAGTAAACTTTATGAATTAATCAAGATATTTATATATATGAAATTAAAGAATTGATAATTTTAAATCAGAGTTATTACTTTATGTCTTGAATGTTATTCTGTCGTACTCGAGAGTCGGAGATTTCATACTTCACCCTAAGTGAAGGCATCAAAGGCAAGTCCTTGTATAGTAAAATTTGTGTACGGACAATTTACCTTACGACAACGTCATTTGAATAAAATTAATTTTGTTTTTTGACGAAGTTTGAAGTTTTCAAGTATAATAAATTACTGTAGTAATGCGATCATTTTAAAAATATCAGCGTTGAATGTAGTATATTTTAGAAATCTTTTAAGTAAAATTGCATTTCAATTGGAAAGTGTTACATAATCAATGTTTTATGCATTATTGATCTTTCTTGTTTGTAATTCACCTGATTTGAACGAGGAATATTTTGCGACCTTAACACTTTTTGATTAGGTGACAGTCTTGCTACAGAGTCTTGCAGTGCAATCTTCTATTAATAAACTCTGGTTTTTCGCCAGATCCATAGACTCGCGCTGAGAGAGAGATCCCAAATTGGCGAGCGCCGCCAATAATAGGCAAGTCTGTGAAGATGAATATAGAATATGTATAGTAAAATAAATTAGATTCAGACTCAAAATATTGTACACACTAAAAATGTCGTAAAAATAATTGATAATAATATCTAGTAACATAATACACCATCTATTGAGTAACTTTTGAAGTAAAAGCTCCTTGACGAATATATTTTCGAGAGCAAATAATAGTTTACATTCTAGGCTCACTATTTTCTTGCCTCCAGCTACGTGCTGTTTTGGAATTAAATGCAAGTTAAAAAAAAACTAACTGCACTTTTATGAACGAGTTTATTTTCTTTTAAGATTGCGTATTTCGAACCGAAACATAAATATTCATTTTTAGCAAGATCATTTGAGTTTGAACATGGATATTTTCTTTTAAAATTAAATAAGCTCAAGCCAGATGGTATAGCATTGCTTTTTTATCTCGAATATTTAGCAAAGCAATGGGAAAGGGAACTAAGAATGTAAACATTTGCTGAGCTTGGTTACCCTTTAAAAATATTTATTTTGCTTTATTATTCCAAGACGAATACAGTGTTTATACATTATTTTAAAATTTGGGATTATGATGTATATAAAGGGGGATCCAAAACTTTCTGTAAAAACTCTAATGGGAGATAGGGAACATAAAAACCAACCTTTTTCGGTAATGGATGTATGACCGAAAACCTCACCACTGGCACTAGAGGATACTTTTGTGTAGTGTGGTAATTGGCTCATTTTCGTATCAGCAATATGTAACATGGAACATTGTACAAAATCTATGAGCAAGCATATAGCCTATACAGCTGCCAATGGGAAGAAAATATCTGCTGTAAAATTATCGGTAAATTTTACAGCAACTCTTTTGATTTGATGGTATACAAAAGATGCGTATCAGCTGTATTGCACAGACCATCTGACCTCCCCGAAGGTGTCGAGAATGTGTCTGCATGACTGGGAGAGAGCAATCTAATTAAGTCTGTAAACCAATGGGGATTGCAGCATCACTCTCCTAACCGATAACATTTCAGATAGACTTTCGTATATACATATTTATCGTGCCCATAATTTGCATAGACACGGGGATAGTTTTCTTCGTAGTCGAAGCTCAGACATGGGACTACCGCGTGATCCTTCAGTTATGGATCCTTCAGTTATGGATCCTTCAGTTATGGGCACTACGCTATCCCGACCAAAATACATTGCCAATTTTGAAAAAGTAGCAGTTGCCAGCGTCCACTAGCTCTGTGTGCAGTCTGCAGACATACATCCGTTAACGAAAAATGTTTGATTTGGTGTTCCCTGTGAATTTTGAATAATCCTGCTTTAATAATTATCAATTCTTGTATATACAGGATTGCACATATTGTTACAACGTATCCTCTTGTACTCCTGGGTGTACTTTCAGGATGTTAAAATTAGTCCACATTTTTGGATAACAGACACTTATTTAAAAGCACTAATAGGCGTAAACAGGAACAATATGCAGCGAGAATCTTGATAACTATCTTAAAAGATCACAAAAGAACTGCCAGGTTCAATAAAAGAGAAAATAAATGTTTAACTAATTCTTAAAATAGCCAATACTCTTCTCAAAACACTGACGCATCTCACAATCCAATTTAGCTCGTACTACGTCAATAACTCTTCAACCGAGCAATGGCTTCTTTATATACTTCCATAGAAAATTCTAAAAAGTGCTCGTATATTAGAAAATAATATGTATTTCTAGAAAGATTCAGATGATTCTGAAACGCCCTAAAAGTAACCAAACTGGCGATATTTTGCCAAATCTGGCACCCGGATCATGAGAACGTCGCTAAATTATGGCAATCATAATTCCACTCAACTGCAATGGTTACCTGTAAAGTTGTTTTCCCTTGTAGATAGGTCAAGGACAGTGAAGCGTTTATATAATCATAACAATAGCCAAGCCAAGACGAAATATTTCGGGGCCCCTGTGCGGTTGCACTTATCACCACATCGAATGTATGTAAATATCCAATTTAGTATTTTTCACATATTAGTAGGTGTTTTCCTTATTCCTGTACAGGATGGAGAGGTGATGTCGATGCTATTGATTGGTGATTCTGTGTTGGAATTAGCCAACTGCATAGGAGAGGTAAAAAGGGCGGGGTGAAGGGAAAGCTCAGACTTTGTAGGATATACCAAAATCAAATTAGAGTTAGAATTAAAAAGACGACGAGAGAGCATACGAATATAAACTTAACATCTATTCTTATAAACGCATCATTAAAAATCTCCCGGACCTGTATCTCTGCTGGATTACCATGCTGCTGAAACATATGATGGAACATCGTTTTTTTCCCCAAAGTTGGAAAACCGCTGTCATTCTCCCTATTCCAAAATCAAATCAAAATCTCTCGCTTGCCGTGAACTTCAGACCAATAAGCCTACTTTCTAGTTTCTCGAAAATCTATGAATTGGTGTTGCTTAAGCGTTTGGATAGTTTCTGCCATTCGAAAAATATTTTGATACCCCACCAGCATGGATTTCGAACTCCTCAAGTAGGTTCCTCAAGGAGGAAATCTCAGTCCTCTGCTCTTCAATATTTTCATCATCGATATTCGGGGCATACCACAAGTCAAACTGGCCATCTTTGCGGATGACACAGCGCTTATTGCTCGTAGCCGCTCACCACACAACTCAATCAATACACTCCAAAGTTATATTAAGAATAGTCTTGAGCACTGACTCGTTACCTGGAGAATTAAAATTAATGCGACCAAAAGTGCAGTGTGCATCTTTAAACTGAACTACCGGGAAGGCAACCATAACTTTACTCTAAAAATATTTAATGAACTCATTCCTTTTTCCCACTCTGCTAAGTACTTGGGCACGGACGCCCACATGACTTACAGAGAGCATCTTAACTTAAAAATTGAATCTGCTAATAAGACCTATAAAGCCCTTTAACCCCTTCTCGGTAGAAAATCCCACCTTTCCCTTGAAAACAAGTTAATTATTTATAAACAAATCATCGTACCTGGCTATTCGTATGCCTGCCCAGTATGGGGGCGGCTGCAAAGGGCCACATTAAGAGATTGCAAGTTTTCCAAAATAAAGTCTTACGTTGTATTGTTAATGCTCCTATATATATCCAGAATGAAGTAATCCACCACGACTTAAAAGTCTCTGGCATTACAGAGCAGGTTGGGCTCCTCACTCAAAATTTTTACAAGGAAAAATCCAGTAGACCTTGTATGAGAGACATCGATCAGACCTACGATCCGATCGGACCTTCCTATCTCAGAAAGCGCAGGCCTCGGCATATTCTATTTGGCTCCAACTAGAGTAAATGGAAAAAGCGTCGATTCCCAGTCCCTCAAACAGGTGTTTTCTAGTTTTTCAACTCCCTCCTCTGATCGAAGACAGATGGCGCCACTCCGATTCAAGGACTTAGCGCTTTTCGACTCCTCTTTCACGACCTTGCCACAGGCCAATAGAATGGCTAGCATTTGCCAGTCGAGTTTGCGTGTGTACTGTACTCACATCCACGTTCGTCCGCATCTTATCTCCTTATTTTTATATTAAATTCACAGTGCAATGTTAATCCTTAAACTTGCTATAATGTCTAAACTCCTGTACATCATCTTGCATTCTAAGCTGCTTCTTCAAACTCTGTAAACTTTAAAATATAATTTTTTCGTGAGAGAGAGAGGCTTGCGCCTTCTTTTCGGGAAACTGTTAATTTCAAACTCTGTAATTCTTTTATTTTGACTCTTTTTTTAATCTTGTCTTAACTTTATAATTGTAAATTTAAACTCATGCATACCTCTGTCCAATCATTTCTGATTGGCGGACGGCTAACCTTGGCCCCTCTCCCCCTTCCATTTCCTACTTACTCGTCAGATCAGCCATCCAAAACAGAATCTCCATCTCATCTATGTCCAAGCAAGCAACCACTGCAGATCACCCTTCAATAGCTGAGTACATATTGCTATACTTCAACATCGTACTAAACAAATGGACTTGCATCACATTAGATGTGGGGTCACGTGTCATCAAATGATTTTTTAATTATCTATTTTAAAGAAAAGTGGGGCTGTATTCTAAAAACAAAATTATGAAAATTTAATATGAAAGTAAATTCCAAGAATGCATTGGTGTTAGATATAGCATATTCAATAAATGACCATAATTCAAATTTAAAAGCTATCTGCATTAAGTAAAATTTAGGCTAATTTGCTGGTTGAAAGGAATAAAAATTTTTATTTTCAGAGAGATTAAGTTATACCGTAGCTCAACTTTGTTTCATTTCTTTGTAATATATCTATCTAAAAAACTATCTGCATTAAATAAAATTCAGGCTAATTTGCTTGTGGAAATGAATAAAAATATGTATTTTTAGAGGGATTGTATCATATGAAAGCTCAACTTTGTTTTATTGCTTTATCAAATTTTTAATATATCTATCTATAAAGCTATCTGCATTAAGTAAAATTTAGACTAATTTGCTAGTCGAAATGAATAAAAATATGAATTTTCATAGAGAGTAAGTCATGCGAAAGCTCAACTTTATCACTTACTCAAATTTGTAATATATCTATATATAAAGGTATCTGCATCAAGTAAAATTTAGACTAATTTGATAGTCGAAGTAAATAATAATATGTATTTTCAGAGAGATTAAGTTATACGGAATGTTTTAATCTGTATGGAAAATTATGTTTTAGACACACCAGACATTTTACAAGGAATCTTATGCAGTAAAATTATTATAAATCTCAAACAAGAGCCATGATACGATAATTTACGATTCATCTAAAATACACAATATAATGTTTTAAATTCCGAGTAGGTTGCTCCGAAATCCTATCCCTGAAGAACAAAATGTTTTTTTGTTTTTTTTACTTTTTTTTAGTGCTACCTCTACATTTCCAGCCAATTGTACCTTAGACAGATACTTTGAAATACGATTGAGTCTGAATATACGTACATTCAAGAAACTTCTGAGTTGGAAGCTGAATTCCAGATACGTTGGAACCGAGCCAAGTGCAATCCATTCTTTATAATTCTATTTATTTTCGAATGTAGGACAAAACTGCTCTCTTGTCATGCGCTTTAAAATTCATGCATTGTAAAATACGGAATTTTCCAGTTCGGAATTTTTTGGACATCCGAAACGAATGGTAGACATTCGTTATCTGGTTAGTTATGTACATTGTTGTGTGTTGGGTATGTAAATATATGTATGCATCTATATGCATGTATGAATTTATCCGACAGAATATTCTTTGAAAATTTTTGTATCAAATCCAATTGCACTCTTTTTAACACTTTACAACATAGTTGAAAAGTGTTTATTAGCACTTTACAACATAGTTAAAAAGTGTTTCTGATTTTGTTCATTCTGTATGTCTGTCTGTCTGTTCGTCAGCACGATAACTGCCGTAAAAATGATTTTATCAAAATGAAATTTAATATGTTTTTCAGACGGCCTGTGGAACCTATAGGAATATAAATGAATAATATCGCCCAATTTGTTTTTGATTGAACCCGGGTTGATAAAATGAAATACATTAAACCCTATAAGACCTAATTCTTCAAACATTTTTTAAGCAAATTTAAAATTCACAAATTGCTTCGAAAATTTTAGGAAATATTTAAATTATCCCATGAAATATATAAAAAAAATTCAGTAAAATATGTTAAGTAGTTCTTTAAATAAAAATTATTTAATATAGGGAGAAAAAAAAAATTCATATTTTTAAATAAAATAAATTATTATAATATTGTGATGAATGAAACGTTTGGAAAAATGTTTATGAATGAAATGCTGCTTTTATATAGAGGCGATTTATAATTCGATGACGTCATTTGAAAAAAATTCATTTGTTTTCGATGAAGTTTTCAAATATAATGAATTATTGTAGTATTATTATGATTTTAAAAATATTACCGAGGAATGTATCGCATTTTAGAGATGTTTAAACAAGGCAATTTATGTTTCAATGCCGTCATTTGAATGAAGTTCAATTTCTTCGATGAGTATTTCAAATATAATAAATTAATGTAGTATTGTGATAATTTTAAAAATATTACCGAGGAATGTATCGCATTTTAGAGATGTTTATATAAAATTGCATTGAAGTTGGAAAGCGCTTCATAATAAATGCCTTATGCATGATTGATCTTTCTTGTTAATATATGGATTAAATCAGTCTGAATAGGAATATTGTAAAAAATAATATCAAAGATAATAAATATTCAATTTGTCATAACTTATTCTGGACTACCCAATTTCAAAAAGATAAAGAGAATGCAGTCATTGCTAAAAAAGCAAAAAACGGGGTAAGCATAAGACTGAATATGGACATTCAGATTTTAAATCGGTGATTAATGTGTTACATACATTATAACTTTAATAGTATTTTTAAATAGAAATTCGTGAAATCCCAGGTTTTAACAGCTGCAAAAAGACTACTTCATCATATTTCATTCTGTATAATGTATGCATCCATACTATAACGGAATTTTGTGAAATTGGAAGGTATGTGGTATCTTGCTCAGACTCTGCATTAAAAGACTAAGCATGATGTAATGTCAATGTGTAATTAAACACGTGTTTAATATGTTATTTACGAAAGAAAGCAAATAAAACTAACCCCATTAATCTGGAGTGTACTGACACCGCAAAACGTAATTTTTAACACTTCACAACAAAGTTGAAAAGTGTTTATGACTTTGTTCATTCTGTCTGTCTATCTGTCCGTTAGCACGATAATTGCCGTAAAAATGAAATTTTAGTATGTTGTTCAAACGGTCTGTAGGACCTTATGGTAATATGAATGAATAATATCACTCAATTAGTTTTGAATTGAAACCGAGTTTAAAAAATGAAATACAGTGAGCCCTATGGGACCAAATTTTTCAAACATTTTTTTAACGAATTTAAAATTCACAAATTGCTTTGAAAATTTTAGATAATATTCAAATTGCTCCATAAAATATATAAAAATATTCAGTGAAACATATTCAGTAGTTTTTTAAAAAAATTAAAATAATAATAACACCTCTTATATGAAGCAATCACGTGACCACGATATGAAAAGATTACGTGACCCCCTTCAAAATGATATCAGGCATCCATCTTTTCTCAAAATCGTGATTTTTAAAGTTCTTTCTAATTCATATTGAGTGTTGTATCCCTTCTAAAACCTCTTTATTTTTGCTTAAATTCTGTGCATCTATATACTGAAACAAGGCAATTACAATATATTTGAGTTTAAATGCTCATCCAAATTTGTTTATTTCTACAACGAAGCCTATTATTCACCTATGTAAAATGTAAACAGCAAAATATGTAGAATGAGTTGTATTAGAATTGCTGTATTTTTTTAACACAAAATCATTTAGTTCAAGGAGTCTGCATAGCTGATATGAATGAAATATTTACTGATTTTACAAAGAGAAGGACGATTTTTTTCGATGAAGTTTTACGCATAAAGTTTAATTACTTGTAGCTCCGTGGTCTTAATTTTTAAATAAAATAAGTTATTATAGTATTGTGATGAATGACATGAATGGGAAATTATTTATGAATGAAATGTTGCTTTTATAGAGAGAGCCAGGCTTGTTATTTTTTCTATGACGTCATTTGAATGAATTTTAGTTGTTTTCGATGAAGTTTTTAAATATAATAAATTATCGTAGTATTATGATAATTCTAAAATTATTACCGAGGAACGTATCACATTTTAGAGATGTTTAAACCAGGCAATTTATATTTCAATGCCGACATTTGAATGAAGTTCATTTTTTTCGATGAATGTTTAAGTTTTTAAATATAATAAATTATTGTAGTATTGTGATAAGTTTTAAAATATTACCTAGGAATGTATTGCATTTTAGACATGCTTAAATAAAATTGTCTTGAAGTTGGAAAGTGTTTCATAATCAATGCTTTAAGCATGATTGTTCTTTCTTGTTTTTAGAATTATTGCGATTGTGAGATGCCAGTTATGTAATAGATTGATTTTCAATAAAGCCATATAAAAACGTCACATCAGAATTATGGCGATCTGGCAAAGTTTGTAAATAGGTTCAATCACCCAATACGAAATAAAGGTTTTAAAACACTGAAAGTTAACGCAATTCTAGTTAAGTACCTATGCGTTATTTTGTGTGAAAAATCTTAAATTGGTATTTTTAACGAAGACGGCAAAAATTGGTTTTAAGTCGCTGTAGGAATGCAATGATGCAGATATCATGTTTCTTTCATTTGAGTATTCATCGAAGAGATTAAGAAGCAAATTGAAATAGTTATCTATATTATATCATATCATTTCATTTTATTGTTACATTGTGCGAAATCTTTTATTTTTATTATTTATTTCGACAATATTCTCCGGTTTTATATAAATATTAACTTTTCTACACAGTTATAACTTTCATGGCGTAGCACTGCTATTACACACCCTTTTTATTTACAGTTAATCCATTATGGTAACTTGTGTTCGTCGTTAGTTTTTATTGTATGCATATGCATTCATACATAGCAGTTTCCCTAGAGACATTTAGTTGGGCGGTTCCCCCGTTTAGTTTACCCTGGTTCCATCTGATGAATTGCATAATTAGCGACGGATATGAATCAGAAATTATAATGAAAATATTATATATAATTGATTTATTTATATTGCCATCAGTAACTCACAGCAAACACAAAACATTATAGGCAAAACACAAAGTTTCTATAAAGAACATTGTAGTAATTTTTCATTTTTAACCGAATATTTAATATAGACACTTCAATAAATAAAAATACTGCTTGTAAGAATATAACTTTTGAATATTTCTTATAAGATATGGGACATACATATGACATATATAAGGCAGATTTATAAGATAATTCAATGACACATAGAATAGATATGGGACAATTCAGTGACACATATGGAACAGATATGGGACAATGCAGTAACACATATAGAACATATATAGGACAATTCGGTGACACATAGAACAGATATAGGACAATACAGTAACTACATTTGTTTAGAGGGTGTTTGAACCCGCTTTCTCAGATCAGTGTGTACTCTTAATATCTGTTAACAAAAAACTGCGATTTACAAAGAAAAATTAAAACAGAAGCAAAACCACCCAAAACGTAATTCAGCAGTTCGATAAATCACGAGTTCTTACGCCTCCGTAGCCTAAAAAATATCCTCAAAATGCATTCTTGATCTTGGGTGTTAATTCATATGGATTCCAAAATCGTTTATTTTCTTCTTCAATTTAATTAGTTCCTTCTTAATTCTAGTCTCATTCAATGGTGTTTTGAAGCAGCTTGGATTTAGTTAATAATGTTAACTTATATACCTTCCAAAATCAGCAATTTCCATAATTACTCTCTCATACTATAGATTAGACCAAAGCGTATAGACCTATAGATTAATCTAAAGTGTTATTCAGCAGTTCATTAAATCACGAGTTCTTGCTCCTCAGTAACCCGAAAAAATACCATACTCTAGATTAACTCAAAGAGTATAGACCTATAGATTAACCCAAAGCGTATCGACCTATAGATTAACCCAAAACCTAATTAAGCAGTCCAATAAATCACGAGTTAGCAGTCGAATAAGTCACACGATAAGCAGTCGAATAAATCGTGATCAGGAATGCTTGAAATGTGCTCGACCGTCGAAAACTCGAATTCGAACTTTCGACCCCGTCACAATACTTTTCTTATACATTGTACTATGTAAGGAAAGTAATAAGAGCATCAACACATTAGTTTTAGGACATTATAGGTTTATAGTCAGCTGTAATGTTACAAATATTTGTAACGTCATAAATTTTATTTCAAAACTGTTCTCATTATGCTTAAATAGTTATTGCTCTGATCTTATTTTAAAGATATATCACTTCACCGTTTAAATATTTCCAATTTGTTTGAAAATCTCTATTCATGAATAAAAATGTGCATTTTCTTCTTTTCAATATAAGAAATGTGTATACATCTAACTAAAACTAAATCCTCTCATAACATAATGATACTACTTTTTACCAAAGCTGTTTCTAAAGATAATTCAAACGAGGTTTATTTGCTGTAAATTTTTTTATCATTTCAGCAGATAAATCTTTAAACGTTGTAAATAAACGGGCTCTATTTAATGAAACATTTCAGCAAAAGATGGGTGAAAAAAATCTTTAAAAATCACAGCTGAGATTGAGCAGACGGCACGCTAAATAAATTATTTTGAATGTGCGGCAAAAATGGTGAACTTCAAAAGAATGCAAATGTACCACCCAGAGACATTTGAGTTAAACGTAGAATACATTAAGGAATAAAAGTATTTCAGCCATGAATATAAAGCATGTAAACACTGATAAATACTTAAAAATGTACATTTTCATTTTAATACAGTAATCAAAATAAAACGTTTCAGTATGAGAGTATTTAAACTTATTTTTTCTGCTTTTATTTAATACCGAAATTTTAAATCGCGATATTTTACATTTTATACGTTTTTTCAAGCATCATTTTAGCGAGTTATACTGACAAAGTTTAATCATATAATAATGAGTCTACATTTTTTCAATTAAAATAATGCCGACGGTGTGCATCGACGCCTCACATCAAGTACATATTTATAGAATTTCTTGATTGTGTGTCTCCTATATTATACATACATATAAAAATATACATCACATGTAATTATTATTATATACTATGCGATAATAATAGTTTGCCGTGGAACTTAATACCGAAACGAAAGTGCGTATCAGTGTTACGAATAATACAATGCATATACATGTTATTAACTTGGGAATATAAAAACTATCACAAAAGAGGTATTTAATATTTTAGCAATGTTTGTTTTATTAATACATGAGGAGCAAGCAAATAGTATACAATACAAACTGGACGGATTAAAATTTTTGAGCTAATAATAAGATAATTGAGCTAATAATAAGAGAATTTGAGATAATAATAAGAGAATTTGAGCTAATAATAAGAGATTTTGAGCTAATAATCAGAGAGGTCGAGACATTTCTCGAAATACGATTTTCCAAAAAGACAATGGCAGGGAATCTTCTAATGCAGTGTTGACACCTAATGTACAGAAGTGCCGTAATATTTGCCACAACGAAACAATATGACGCGAGTTAAACAGATTTGGGTGTCGCTGTAGTATATAGTCTAGATATATAGTACACTAAATATACAATGGCATTTCTTTGAAAGATTCAAATAAGCATTGTTGTATCACGCTGAATATTTGAAAAGAAAATAATTCAATTCAAAATTTAGAATAGTATTTCTCTACCAGAAAATAAAAATATCTCCAAAACTCTAAATTATATAAATTTGGAATGTCAATATGACATCGAGCCGAAAGTGATACACAGTGTTATATTTGGAACTTTAAGGAATCCCGCGTTCTTCAAATGGCCCGTATGCCTTGCCTGACTTTCCAATTATGTAAATACTCTAGATGTAAGGAGTCGCCTCAAGTAGACTCATTCGATCAGCGAATGATGTGATGTAGTGAGCAATAGGTTGGTATAATAGGTTGGTATAATGGGGAAGACCGCTGTATCTTTAAAGAAGCTTTAGTGGAGATGCACCTTTCAGAGCCTGGGCTGCGATAGCTGATATACATTGGAATGTTAACCAACAAAGTAACAAAAATATAACGCAGGGCTAGTTAGGGTGGGTGAAGTGCCTGAATCATTCATGCCAGAATCATTCATTGATTCAGCAAGGGACTACTGCAGCTTCTTCCAGCCATCTTTTTTAATAAAACTAGCGAAAGGCTTAATTTGGGTGAACTTCAAAAGTAAAAAAAGGAAAACACGATTAAAATAATTGTCATTAAAATCTTTATTCTGATATTTTTTTTAATTTGTATCATTTTTGGTATGCGAAAGCATATTTTAAATAACGGAAATCAACCAGTTTATTTGATTAACAGCAAGGTCAAATTAGGAGAATATATACGGATTTATTTACGTGGACTATATGCGTAGAATGCATTGATTACGTGGAATCTAGACGAGAAGTGATTATTCATAATAAACGTTACAATCACACTTATTTGTAAATCCAGCATTAATAATCATAAATAAACTTTTATGAAATTTCAGTTTTATATACCTACAGATTTTTCGTAGATATATCGCATCCCTTAGACAGCATCCTTGATTTATGATACCGCCAATGATAAGAGAAAACGCAATGATAATTTTAACAGTATTGATTTCGATATTTAATGGCTATCTCTGGATTGTTATGTTCAATAACCAGTAAAATTATTCAGAGTTCCGGTGATTGAGACATGCTTCATGTTGACTACCACTCAAAACTCCCAAATTCGCCTTTCTAAATATTCTTGCGAGTTCCTGGCTTATCCAATGATCAAATTATAAACACATTTTTCCAGACAGTGGTAGACAGTGGCATGAATATACCACAAAATTCGGTCATGAAATACCAAGATCAGAAATACAATATTATAAAACTTAGAATTTGATTTAAGCTGTTTCAATTTGTAAATTATTGCATTTTCAGTTCTATCATTAAACTGGTGTCTTGGATTATATTTACATGCACAAAAACACTGATGCCATAGCAATTGTTCATTTTTAATTAATGCATAATTCCAATAAAAATACATTTTATTGGAATTGCATTTTTTGCATAATTTTGAGATGAATCTGTTGTACCAGTATTTTGTCAATTTCATGCTTTATCACAAAATCTTTAATGATTGCAGTCTTAATAAAATGGTAAAAACAATTAAATGCAACGTAGAATTAGAATTAAAAATTAAGTGTGGCGTTATGATGAATTTGAAACTAAACAATCATTTATGTATGTATTTGTAAAAACATCCATCATATTTAGATTAAGAATAACCACTTAAGGCATTAAACTTATGTCTCTATGAGGCAACATAAATGTTATAATTTTGCTTCAGAAATAACCACTTAAGTCAGTGTTGACCTGGAAAATCATTTCCTAAAACAATCATTCATTACCACGCTTCTGTAGCTTACAAAGGTGTAAGAAACTCTGTAAAATTAAATGTACATTTTAAAAATTTAAAATAATAAATTGAGAAAAACAACCTGCTGAGAATGTCCCAATTTTCAACCTTTGATTGCTCAATGCCCTTGTTCATAACTTAAGTGAGTTTTCTCTCCACCTCTAGAATTTTACTAATTAAATAATCATTAAATAAATAATAATAATAGTGATGGTAAATTAACATTAGCAAATTAATTTATTCCCAGAGAAATGTATCTGAAAATTCAGGCTGACTGGATTTCACATAATGGATTTAATACATTTCATATTGTTTACTTTAAATCAATTTCTATCATGCTCATTAGCATAAAGCAAAATGTATATTTTGATTATACATACTCGGCACATTTATTCAGTTAACATGTCTACACTACACATACAGTGAGACTGAATGAAACTTTTTGTAATTATCGACACATTAATTAAGTTACCATGTCTACAATTACACATTTACATATACATGCCAAATACCATGAGACTGATACTTTTTGTAATTATCGACACATTTATTAAGTTATCATGTCTACAACTACACATTTACATATACACGTCCACATACAGTGAGACTGAGCATTTTCAAAAAGTGTTCTGAAAGTAGAGGTTTGAATCGTGATTTTCTTTCAAAATAGCGGAATTCTAAAATGTTCTAGAATCCATACTTTGTCTCTACTACAGCACTAACAAACAAAATTCATGATACTTTAATTCAGATTTCATGAAAATTATTTTGCTATTCCAGAGAAGAAGAATGCAATTAAAATGCCGTACGAAATATAAAAGGCTTAAATGTATTTTTATACAATCGTAATATTTTTGTAGCATGATTATATCTTAATACAAAATTCAATTCGCAGTTTTCATGTCTGCTCAACTGTGTGCAGTTTATACCATTGCACATATTTTAAAATAATGCGTGCAATTGTGCACATAGATGTTTTAAAATGAAACAACTGTGCAAAACATTATTAGCGATTAAAATTCTCATCAGAGATTAAAAAAAACCGATACGGTTAATAGATTAACTGCAAGTACATGGCAAAAACGCGAATGTCGTAGGTATATGAAGGTAAGACCCATAGGTATTTGAGTTAAAAGCGAGATGCATTGAAAGTTAATAGATGCTCCCCATCCATGAATATAAATGAAGTGAACACCGGAGAATACTTAAAATATTTTTATTTGACTTTAGTGGTAGAATAAAAACGACCGTTTGCGTAAGAAAACTTTTATACTATTCTGATTTAATTTTTCTTAGGAAAACCGATATTTCAAACTAACTTACATTATGGTAAAAGGTTTGAATGTCAAAAGTCTCTCTCTATTCTCAACGCCTTATATATATACACTAAAATAATAAATAATTAAGAATTAAGAATGACGGACTGTTAATTCAAAATTGTACAAAAAATTAAATTTATTGAATGTAATCATTTTTATATATGTCAATTCTTGCCATCCACAATGGGATTAGTCCCACTGTCGAAAGTGACAGTTTCTAGGTCTTTCAGTAAGATCAAAAGATAGGTTTGTGTGCTCTTGTGTGATCCTTGGGATAAAACTGGAATTAATCGTCATATTTTTTGTTTACAAAGGGATCAAAATGATATTAATCATTTCAGAAAAATCCCTAGAATCGTTGCCACTTTTGCTGCTAGGGGTCATATAGTCTTTAATACATTTCTTGACTAGATTTCTTGACTAGATTTCACCTAGCAAAATCCAACTAGTGCCTTGTTTGTTCTGTAGAAGAGGAGACCTTGGAACACATCTTGTTCTGCACTGGATATAACTTTTTTAGCACTATTTTAACAAAAATATGCATTCCTCTGTCTGTTTCATCTGTCTTGGCTAATGTACGTTTTAGGAGTATTGTTCTTTTGGTCTGTAGAAGACATCGTAAAACCGCCCGCTAGTGGTCCGTACTGGCCTATCAGGTCGTTTATAGTATGCCATTTTTATGTTATAACTTCGATTATTCCTCAAAATTCTGCTAATGTGCAAATAAAATTATTTTATGGACGCCTTGAGGTTTTACTTTTAGTCATATATGGGCAAGATTGGTGTGATTGCTAAAAAATATATTTTACTTTTTAGGGCATTTTACTAAAACAGTGTAATATAAAAATATTTCTTATAATATTTTATTATTTATTAAACTTAAGAGTTCTTAAAATTTCTTGACCTATGATTTTTCTGAATAAAAATTGCATATATTTTTATTTTTTCGAATGTTTTCTTTTATTTCTATCTCAAGTTCATATAACAAAATTGAATTTTTATCACAGTAACTAGAAAGTATGCCTGTCATATGACGGAATTAAAAATGTGCAAAGTATTGTCTCCTACTTAGCGACATTTTTTATCAGTTTGATGATATTTTTATCAATTTGTCGACATTTTCATCAATCTGGCAATATATAAAAAAGATGCCATGTCTGCGACATACCACCAAATTTTTCGCCAACCATTACGTACGGACGGAGAAATGGGTTATTCTTATGATCGCTTGCTCTGTTCTTTCCAAGACATTGAATTTTCATAAATTAGTCGTCATTTCCATTGATTTATTGTCATTTTTATCAATTTGCCGGCATTTTCGTCAAATTGACAACATTTAAAAAACTTGCCAAGTTGACGATATTCCGCCAACATTTGTCAGCAGAGTTTTGTCAAACGTTACCGCCGGTGAAATAGGTTATTTTTATAATAAATTCTTATATTATTTCCAAGATCTTGAATTTTCATCAATTTGTCGTCATTTTTATTGTTTTAGTGTCATTTCTATCAATTTGGCGACATTTTTTATCGATTTGGCGACATTTATGTACATTTTTGTCTAGTCAGATCGGAGGGCATTCTGCCCTAAAAGTAATAAAATAAATCACGCTAACATAATATTTCTTATTTTTGTTGGAAGAAGCTTGAACTATTTTGAATGTTAAACCAAGGCTTAACTGTACCCCGCGTTCCGTTGATAAGCGAGAGCGGGACGCCGGATACTATTAAGCCTTGTTACTTTCCTTATATACGTAATGTATAAGGAAAGTATTGTGACGGGGTCGAAAATTCGAATTCGAGTTTTCGACGGGAGAGCACGTTTCAAGCATCCCTGATCACGAATCAAACATTTTTGAAGTGATGTCTGTGTGTGTGTGTGTGTGTGTGTGTGTGTCAGTGAGTCTGCGGAGACGATAACTGACGAACGAATGGACCGATTTGAACAAAGTTTGGTTCAAAAATCACAATTCATAAGCATTGGAAGCCTATTGTTTTTATACGCAATCGAATGTTCAGAACCCCCCAAAATTTTCGAATGAAATTTTGAAAAAATCGTCCCAAAATCGAAACCGCTAATAAAGTTACGCAAATAGACATTTCTTATGTAATTTTTCATTAGAAAACGATTGACATGAATTTTAGAATGCTAGCATGAACCGTTCTCGAGATATTGTACATTTTTCAAAAAAATTATCGAAATGTCATATAAAATAAAAAAAATACTTCCTATTGAGAAACATGTTCACTTTTCATATGTAATACCATGCGATAAATTGGGTGACATCATTCTCGTGGACCTAGCTCGTTCCATTCATGAAAAAATATACTTTGAGTAATACTTTTGTATTTGAACGCCAATAGTCATTTATCTGCTGTAAGAATAACTTATTTCTTCGTCCATAACGCTTTGCGAGATTTTGGCGACGAATTTGGCGGAATGTGGCCAACTTGGCGACTTTTTGAAATGTTGCCAAATTAACGAAAATCTCGCCAAATGGATAAAAAGACGCAAAATCAATGAAAATGTCGACTAAATGTCGAAAATTCAATATCTTGGAAAGAATATTATTATCTGCTATAAGAAAAACCTATTTTTTTTACTGTAAAAGTAGTAAATTCATTACATTATATAAGGAAAGTCATGTGTTGCCCTCATCAGATTTGTTAACATGTTTAACGAAATGAGCGTGAAACTCTGAGTTGCATGGTATCTCAAATAAAAATATATAAAATGGTAAGAAATAAAATAACATCAGGGTCTCATTTTCAGTATCTGAAGTCATACGTTAAGTAAAGTTTCATGGTTGCATCATAATTTTGCTATGAAAGAAGTATAGTCACTGCATTACGTAAGAAACAGGTCACCCAAATCATGGCCTCACTTTCAGTATATGATATCACACTACGTAAATCTCCATAAAACTAATTAAAATGTTTATCCTTGATTGAAATACGCTTGGCAACATTTTGCAGCAGCGTTACCCACAGATAGAGAGATAAATCAAGGCGTTTATAATATTAATTGGAGACGGGATGCAATAATATCCTTCCTCTAAATCTATAGATAGAACGAAACCATTGGATGATAGTTTCTTATTTAAAAATGCAGGCAAAAATTAAGTAGTTGGATTATTTTATTTTTGTTCTACTGAAATTAATTTGTTACCATGAAATAAAGAATGGATTTTAAATTCAAAATGTAATATAATCAGGTTAATTTTATAATTATAGAATCGTGATACCAGAAAGCACAATCTTCATTTGAAAATCACATATCCGAATTAAGTATGTAACTAATTTTTTTTTCTTAATTTTGCATCCTTGAAAACTATTTTCTTACCACAAAATAGCAAATTAATTTCAAATGTATTATGCAACATAACAATAGTTAAGTCTTTTAGAATCATGATGTGCATTTTGTAATATACTTTTACTAGAATGCATAGTTTGAAATTAAAACTGACAGGGGAAAATTAAATTGGAGAATTATTTTAATTCTTTTCTCATGGAAATTAATTTTCTATTACGAAACAGAGAATCAATTTAAAATATATTAGTAAACGTATCCAGTTTAAATGTATTCTTATAGACTCATAGTGCCAATTTTATAGCATGTTTTTATCAGAATGCAGGATTTGTATTTAAAAATTATATGTCCACATTATATATGTAATTTTTTTTTCTTTTTGAAATTTTGGCCGCATGGAAACTAATTTGTTACTACAAAATGGCAATGGGTTTAAAGATGTAATGAAACATTAAACAAACTTCAATGTTTTTTTGAAGAAACATGATACGCATTTTGTAACATGTTTTTTAACAGAATGCATTATCTGCATTTAAAAACGCAATTATAAAATGAAGTATCTGAAATATTTTAATTTTGTTCTCATGGAAATTAGTTTGTTACCACGAAATAAGAAATTAATTTGGAATACAGTATGGAATATAATCAACTTAAATGCATTCGTATAGAATCATGATATGTATTATGTAACATGTTTTTACAAGAATTGATGATTTGCATTTAAAAGTAACAATCTAAAATTGTTTATTTGAGTAATGCATATATTGTTGGGATGGAAATATTTCAGTTAACACGAAATAGAGAATGAATCTAAAACCTTACAGAATAGAGGATTATATGTGTGTGATTCTGTCTGTCCGTGCGGTCTATACCGTAGACTCTAAAGGTCGTTCGGCCATGAAATTTGGTACAAAGGTTCTTTGAGACACGGAAAAATGTATCACAATGTTATTTGTTTTAATTTCGAATTAATTTTTAAATTATCTTATGTTTTAGCCCGATATACAACGGTTTTTGGGAGATATTGACACATTACCTTAGATATTACACGATTCCTTAGAGAGGGCCAACGGCCGTACCGTGCTGAAAACACCGGTTCTTGTTAGATCACCGAAGTCAAGCAGCATCGGGCGCGGTTAGTACTTGGTGGGTGACCACCTCGGAACACCGCGTGCTGTTGGCCATCTCGGGTGCGGTATCCCCGTGGTTTGCGCGCTAGATTTGCACGCTACCACAAATGCCGCCGTGTTCATGCGGAGTACGATCACGTTAAACATGTGGATCCGTAAGTCCTTCCGAGAGGTTGGTGGTAGGGGAAGGAGGGTACGGTCCCTGTGGATGCCTCCCCCACTGGGTTCCGGTCTAAATTGGGTGGCACTTCCCGGCCGTCCATACAGTTACCTTACACCTTTCTGGTAGGTCGGACGGTCTGGGTCTCAACAACAACAACGATTCCTTAGAGAACGAAAATATTATTACAGTGTTTTCATCTGGACATCATCGGAAAGATCGAAAAAATTTCTTTCAAACACACTTTCAACAGAATTCATACGATGAATGGACATATTTTTGTGATTTTTAAAATAATATATACTTTTCGTACGTTCAAAACTCTCTGACTTTTGTAAAGGACCTTGCTGCCCCAACCAGGAATCAAACCTTGGATCTCCAAACTGGCCTCCCGGTACTCTACCGTTGAACTAATTGCAAGCTCCTATCGTCGAAGGGGACTCGGCATTCTGCACCCTGAAATTTCAGATTGGCGGCACCTGAAAAATCTGACTGACCACTTCCTGCAATTTTTACGTCAGGTTAACCTCCTGTCACTACTATTTTTACCTAGGTTAGTATTCTGAGTGGTCGTTACTTCTCAATTTGAAATCGGTGCTCAATCTTCCAGAGTCCACTGAATTCGTACTAGTTGTACAAGGGTCACTTTCAGACCTGCAACATCAAATCCGACATCAAAGTTCGCTCAAATCCCTCTTCAGTAGATAAAATTAAAAACTGCATGTTTGTTGGCATGCAAATTTCTAATAAAGTGACCTAAGCTTATGAGTATATTCGGCTTTCAATTAATTTTGATCAATGAATCGCTTTATTTCATTCTTATTAACTTATATGGAGTTATTGTGTTCCCTCCATATTTTCTGTTTAGAAAAAAAGGAAAAAAAGGTATGTTAACTGTTCTTTTTTTTTTTCGGCTCTTTCTTTTCTTTTGTCCTTTTATTTGAATTTTTTCTAAATTTTCTTTTCTAAATTTTATTCTACATTTCTTAAATTTCTGTTTTTGTTTTCTATGTGCCTAAATTTCTTTCCTTTTCCATATATTTTCTTTTTTTATATATTTTCGAATTTTCACTTTTAAAATTTTATTATTTTCTTTAATTTTAGTCTAGTTTTCATTATATTAATATACCTCACTCTACATTTTATTTTTCAATGATCTTTTTATCTATACTCGCAATAACCCTTTTCCCATTTTCGAAAAATGGACGTAATTGTCAAGTTTAGATATAATGTAAAACTCTATGTTTAACGACAACATTTTTCATCAATTGTTATCTTTTTCGACCTAAATAAATGTTCGTTTGGTGGGATGGTAGACTTTGGGTGCCTCCTGGGTACAGGAGGTATCCTTTCCCGGCCGTGCAACTAACTACTCTAAACCCACTAGATGAGTCGCACGGTCTGAGGTCTTCAGACGTCAGACATATTTACACTAACCTACAGGGTTGATTTGTTTAGGCGCTATTGTAAAGAACCTTGCTGTCCCAACCAGGAATCGAACCCTGTATCTCCGGACTGGCCAGCAGGCGCTCTACCATTGAGCTACTGTGACGAAATTGCAAGTTCTTATCGTCGAAGTGTACTCTACTTTTATTTTACGATATAAAAAAATCGACGTGTTATCCGACGTTTATAATTTAACAACAGCTCCATAAAATCCTTAATGTATTAAAGACTGCTCTAGAAGGTAAAAATATATTCCTTAACCCATTCATTGATTAATTATAATTTTTTAAGCAAGCAAACTCTTCACATGTTTTAATCAGTGGAACGTTCTTAAGCATATATAGTTACCAACGGAGCTTATTTAACTATTTAAAATTATTGTTCGCTTATTTATGATGTATTATTTATGTACCAGGCCCTTTATTTATATATGTAGATGTAGTGGCTTCTTATTTAAGTAGCGAACGCCTATTGAATTATTGATAAGTAGTTGGCGCTTATTTAGGACCTGCATAACATCGCATAATTCGTTGTAGTATATTATAAAGCACAATCAACTTAAATGTAATCTTATTTATTCTTGATGAGCCTTATGCAGCATGTTTCTACAAGAGTACATAATTTATTTACATTTACATATGACATGTCAAAATTTTCCTGGAAATCAATCCGTTACCGCTAAACATGGAATGGATTTAAAACATATTTTAAAACATAACCAACTTAAGCGTAATCTTATAGTATGATGTGCATTTTATGACATATATTTACCAAAATTCATGATATGCCTTCAAAAATAAAATGTAAAATTGAGTATCTGAGCTATTTTTAATTTTCTCGCTTATGGAAACTAATTTCATACTATGGAATAAGTAATTGTTAGAAATACAAAATGAAAAATAATGAGATTAAATTTATTCTTTTAAAATCATTATGTGCGTTTTGTAATATGATATGCATTTTGTAAAATGATTTCCAGAACAAGGAATCACAGTATTTTCTATCATATCAAGAGTTAAGTTGTGCAAATATGTAAATAAGGATCCTTTATAACCTGACTACTATGCAAAACATTAAATATGTAAGAAAAAATAATCTGATGTGGGCAGCACATGACTTTTCTTATATAATGCAATGAATTTACTACTTTTACAGCAAAAAAAAAAAATAGGTTATTCTCATAGTAGATACTTATATTCTTTCCAAGATATTGAATTTTCGTCAATTAGTCGTCAGTTTCATTGATTTAGCATCATTTTTATTAATTTGGCGAGACTTTCGTTAATTTGGCAACATTTCAAAATGTCGCCAAGTGGGCGACATTCCGCCAAATTCGTCGCCAATATTTCGTCAAGCGTTATGGACTGAGAAATAAGTTATTCTTATAGCAGATAAATGACTATTGGCGTTCAAATACAGAAGTATTATTCAAAGTATCTTTTCTCATGAATAAAAGGAGCAGGTAGATCCACGAGAATGGTGTCACACAATTTATCGCATGATATTGCATATGAAAAGTGAACACATTTCTCAACAGCTAATATATATTTTTTTAATTTATGGAATTTTTTGATAAATTTATTTGAAAAATGTACAATATTTCGTGAACGGTTCATGCTAGCGTTCTAATGTTTATGTTAATCGTTTTCAAAGGAAAAATTACATAAGAAATGTCTATTTGCGTAACTTTATCAAAGGTTTTGATTTTTTACTGATTTTTTTAAAATTTCACTCGAAAATTTAGGGGGGTTCTGAACATTTGATTGCGTTTAAAAACAATAGGCTTCCAGTATTCACGAATTGTGATCTTTGTAGCAAATTTCATTTGAATCGCTCCATTCCTTCGTGAGATATCGGCTCCACAGACTAGCTGATACACACACACACACACACAAACATACACACACACACATACTTTCACACACACACACACACAAACATACACACACACACATACTTTCACACACACACACACACACACACAGACATCACCTCAAAAATGTTTGATTCGTGATCAGGGGTGCTTGTAACGTACTCTCCCTTCGAAAACTCGAATTCCAATTTTCGACCCCCGTCACGATATTTTCCTTATACATTATGTATATAAGGAAAGTAATATCCCAAAAGACCCGATGAAATTAAAGCAAAATCTCGCGCTCAATGACTTTTTTTTGGATGTTCTAAAAACAGAAACCTAAAATTCAAAACAAGATAAATAAACAACCCAGAGATATTTTAGTTAAAAGTTGAATGCATTAAAAATATAAGTATTTTACCCATAAATGTAAGTCTAATAAAAGCCAGAAAATGCTTCAAAATGTATATTTAAGATTTAAAAGAGAAATGAAGAAAAATGCATACATACTTCGGTAAATATTTGCATATTTATATTCTACTCAGAATGAAATCAGCATAGTGCACAAAATAAAACGTATATTTTTAAGAAATATTGTAACTACAATCTTTAATCAATTTAATGTAAAATAACTGCTTCTTTGTTCTTTGATCATGACATCGTTGGCATATTTGATCAGGTCAGGGATGGCATCGGAGTTACTGAGTGATTTCTGAAGAAAAGATTAACTGGAGTGGGCCCAACTGGACTTCCTCATACCAAAATCTATTTTTAGTAGGATTATTTTTTTCAAATTATACAAGAATTTTTTTAAAAAACGGTATGTTCAAATGATTACAATTATAGCCTGTTGTCCTCCATTTTGGAAGACTTAAAATAATTTTTCGCTTGATACTATACGTGACAATGTAATTCCCGAGAGGTAACTCGTCCCCCAAGGGAGCTAATGACGTTACGAACAAAATTAAATTATATTGTGAGTAATTTTACAACAATTATGGAAACTGTTAAGTTTCATGATCATTAAGCCATAATCATTGAGCCCTTCTATGCATTATTATGTGAAATTTTGTCATATGCTGCCATGTTAAAAAAGTTTTTGCTCGAATTTAAAAAAAAATCCATCTTGTTCTAGAATTTTTGATAACAAAGCCGGATATAAAGTTTCGTGAAAATCCAAAAAATATGTGTGGCCGCTATCTTTCAAACAAGAAATCGACGACAGGCAGAAGGGCATCAGTCCAAAAATTGTCAAAACGTATTCGGTATGTCTTAAATTATATATTGGCATCAAAATCTCGAATTCGATAAATTTACGGGAATAATACTTTCTCTATATTATTATTACATAGCATAAGAAAGTAAAAAATGTAACTTCATACTTTTTTTAACCTTGCTCGGCCCAATTGATATCAACTGTAAATTATAATTTTCACAATTATGTGTTCATAAAATATAACAATGGCTGATCCGTTGATGAACAAAGCATAGTCCATATCAAACAAACCATAAATAAAACTCCAGCCACTATAACTTTCAATTAAAAATTGAAATTGAAAAGCTCCAGTAAAATGCAATATTGTGCAGCTGCTCTTTGAAGACAAAATGTTGTGCAAATGCTCTTTGAAAATGAAATGCTGGGCATTTGCTCTTTGATCTAAGTTGATCAATTGGATTTAGAGAACGCACTATAGACAGAAGCGGCGGCAGATATAAATAATATAGCTAGAATAAATATAGCCTGGTACAAATCAATAACAAGTAGATGCATTATTACTATTCTGGCCAACGGAAATAACTTTATATAGATTTAATTACTTAAAATGATGTTACGAACATATAAAGTGCCGCAACTGCAGTTTCTCTGGCTCTCTCTTCCCAGCAAAGGGAAAACAGCGCTACAGGCAGTCATTCCCATTACTTCAATTATTACTTGAATTACATCGAATATCATCAAATTTTGAGGATCACTGTGAAATAGTCCCACTTAAAATTGAGTCCATATTTCGGGTTTCTAGGATCAGGGGTTATTCAGATCTTAACAAGAAAGATCAATCATACTTAAAGCATTGATTATGAAACACTTTCCAACTTCAATGCAATTTTATTTATAAAAGTCGAAAATCATTATTTTATTTATAAAAGTCATTCCTCGGTAATATTTTAAGACTTATCACAATACTACATTGATTTATTATATTTGAAAACTTAAACCTTCATTGAAAAAATGAACTTCATTCAAATGACGGCATTGAAATAGAAATTGCCTGGTTTAAATATCTCTAAAATGCAATACATTCCACGGTAATATTTTTAAAACTATCATAATACTACGATAATTTATTATATTTGAAAACTTCATCGAAAACAACTGCAATAAATTCAAATGACGTCATAGAAAAAATAATACGCCTGGATCTCTCATTAAAAGCAGGATTTCATTCATAACTTTCTCCATTTCATTCATCACAATACTATAATAATTTATTTTATTTAAAAATTAAGACCATGGAGCTACAATTCATAAACTTTATGCTTAAAACTTCATCGAAAAAAATCGTCCTTCTGTTTATAAAATCAATTAATATTTCATTCATATCAGCCATGCAGACTCCATGGACTGAATTATTTTGTGTTAAAGAAATACAGTAATTCTAATACAACTCATTCTACATATTTTGCTGTTTACATTTTACATAGGTGAAAAATAGGCTTAGTTGTAGAAATAATCAAATTTGAATGAGAATTTAAACTCAAATATATTGTCATTGTGTTGTTTTAGTATGTAGATGCACAGAATTTAAGCAGAAATAAAGTAGTTTTAGGACGGATACAACACTCAATATGAATTAAAAAGAACTTTAAAAAATCACGATTTTGAAACAAGATGGATGCCATATATCATTTTGAAGTGGGTCATGTGATCGTTTCATATCATGGTCACGTGATCGTTTCATATAAGATGTGTAATTAATATTTTAATTTTTATTTAAAAAACTACTGAATATATTTCGCTGAATTTTTTTTTATATATTTTATGGAACAATTTGATTATTACCTGAAATTTTCGAAGCAATTTGTGAATTTTAAATCCGCTTAAAAAATGTTTGAAAAATTAGGTCCCATAGGGCTCAATGTATTTCATTTTTTCAACCCGGGTTCAATCCAAAACTAATTGGGTGATATTATTGATTTATATTCCCATAGGTCCTACAGACCGTCTGAACAACATACTAAAATTTCATTTTGATTAAGTCATTTTACGGCAGTTATCGTGCTAACGGACAGACAGACAGACAGACAGACAGACAGACAGACAGAATGAACAAAGTCATAAACACTTTTCAACTTTGTTGTAAAGTGTTAATAAACAAGAAAGATCAATCATGCTTAAAGCATTGATTATGAAACACTTTCCAACTTCAATGCAATTTTATTTAAAAACAAGAAAGATCAATCATGCATAAGCATTGATAATGAAACACTTTCCAACTGAAATGTAATTTCATTTAAAAATTTCTAAAATGTGATTCATTCAGTGGTAATATCTTTTACATTATCACAGTACTACAGTAATTTATTATACTTAAATATTTAAAACTGTATCGAAATATAAATCATCTGATTCTTTATGCAAAATCAATGAATATTTCATTCATATAACTTGTATTCCAGACTCCAGAGCTAAATAATTTTGTGTGAAAAAAATTCAGCAATTCTTATGTAATTCATCTTACAATCGCTTGAGATATTTGCATTCTGCATATGTTAAAATTAGGCTTCCTTGAAGAAATAATAAAAGTTTAGGGATCATTTAAAATCACAACTATTGTAATTGCATAGGCACGGAATTTAGATACACAGATAATACACAGATAATATATATGTGTATGTGTATGTACTCAAAGTATTGGAATCGTGCCGAAGATCGGAACTCGAATTTTCAAAGTATCTACACGTTTTGGGACTTCTAGAACACGAAAAAACTACTTTTAGGAAGACGTCTGTGTGTTGAAGGCCCAGACCACACGACCAACCCAGGGGTTTATGGTAACAAATTGTGTGGCCGGAGACGTCTGTGTGTGTAAGGGTGTATCTGTGTATGTTTCTGTGTGTCTGTGTGGATATTACATCCACTCTAATTGAAAAACTAATGGACCGAATTTCATACAATTTGGTAGGTATGTTTTTTGTGGGAAATCCTGATGTTCATTAGATTATAGTACGATTCGTAATAAAAGAATCTGCCTTCTTTGCGAAATGGCCGCAGAAATTGCCTTTATCCACTCTAGCTAAAAACTAATGAACCAAATTTAACAAAATTTGGAGTATAATATTTCAATAACCTACAAGTGATAGTATATATAGTTTTGTATATACCAAATTTAACAAAATTTTGTATATAAATCATTTGTAGGTTATTCTACTACGATTCGGGAAAAAGGAACGGGCTATTTTTGCGAAATGGCCAGCAAAAATCGTTATATATAAAAATAAAAGACTACGTGTGCTCAATTATATCAATTAAATTCCTATTTTATATGTGATTTTTGACAACAAAAAGAATAAGACTAACCCCATTACTCTAGGACTAGCCGTTCTTGAGATATTCTAGTTTTTTCGCGTTTTCGCTACGCCACCTTTGACAATAAGTCCAGTTATCAAATGAGAACCAAATTTAAGTTTAACGTGTAAATTCAATGTCATTTAAAATACTTATGTTGTGCAGATAAACTCAAATTATCATTGAATAAATAAAGAGAACGAATATGAGTCTGCAGGGAAAGACATGTGCTGTCCACATCAGAATTTTTAACAATATTACAACAATGATTTATAAAAGTGAACGGGGATTAATTGCGGGTCATTTCGAAAAAAATGTATGATCTATATTTAAAGATCCACCAAATTGCTGTAGAATAAAATGTTCTACAAATTTAAGCTGTGTACCAAATTTTAACTCTCTAGGACGTAGGAAAGTGCATTTAAAATGCCATCAATTAAATTTATCATGAAGAGTTATATAAAATTTAAAAAAAATGAAAAATTGTTATCTACCAAATTATTTTAAAATATGAAGCCACTCCCATATGCAAAACGTTTTAACAAATGGAGAGATATTTATTATATAATATCTCTCTCTTTTCTTTCTGGAAGATATCCCAAAGTCAGAATTTAATTGAATTTGTTTTTTTCCCTATATTAAATAATTTTTTTAATTAAAAAACTACTTAACATATTTTACTGAATTTTTTTTTATATATTCTATGGGATAATGTGAATATTTCCTAAAAATTTCGAAGCAATTCGTGAATTTTAAATTTACTTAAAAAATGTTTGAAAAATTAGGTCCCATAGGGTTCAATGTATTTCATTTTTTCAACCCGGGTTCAATAAAAAACTAATTGGGTGATATTATTTATTTATATTCCCATAGGTCCTACAGACCGTCTGAACAACATACTAAAATTTCATTTTGATAAACTCATTTTTACGGCAGTTATCGTGCTAACGGACAGACAGACAGACAGAATGAACAAAGTCATAAACACTTTTCAACTTTGTTGTAAAGTGTTAAAAAGTCGAAAATGCAATACATTCCTCGGTAATATTTTAAAACTTATCACAATACTACATTGACTTATTATATTTGAAAACTTAAACCTTCATCGTAAAAAATGAACTTCATTCAAATGACGGCATTGAAATATAAATTGCGTGGTTTAAATATCTCTAAAATGCAATACATTCCACGGTAATATTTTTAAATCTATCATAATACTACGATAATTTATTATATTTGAAAACTTCATCGAAAACAACTGAAATAAATTCAAATGACGTCATAGAAAAAATAACACGCCTGGATCTCTCTATAAAAGCAGGATTTCATTCAAACCTTTCTCCATTTCATTCATCACAATACTATAATAATTTATTTTATTTAAAAATTAAGACCATGGAGTTACAATTCATAAACTTTATGCTTAAAACTTCATCGAAAGAAATCGTCCTTCTGTTTATAAAATCAATTAATATTTCATTCATATCAGCCATGCAGACTCCATGGACTGAATTATTTTGTGTTAAAGATATACAGTAATTCTAATACAACTCATTCTACATATTTTGCTGTTTACATTTTACATAGGTGAAAAATAGGCTTAGTTGTAGAAATAATCAAATTTGAATGAGAATTTAAACTCAAATATATTGTCATTGTGTTGTTTTAGTATGCAGATGCACAGAATTTAAGCAGAAATAAAGTAGTTTTAGGATGGATACAACACTCAATATGAATTAAAAAGAACTTTAAAAAATCACGAATTTGAAACAAGATGGATGCCATATATCATTTTGAAGTGGGTCACGTGATCGTTTCATATCATGGTCACGTGATCGTTTCATATAAGATGTGTAATTATTATTTTAATTTTTATTTAAAAAACTACTGAATATATTTAGCTGAATTTTTTTTATATATTTTATGGAACAATTTAACTATTACCTAAAATTTTCGAAGCAATTTGTGAATTTTAAATCCGCTTAAAAAATGTTAAAAAAATTAGGTCCCATAGGGCTCAATGTATTTCATTTTTTCAACCCGGGTTCAATCCAAAACTAATTGTGTGATATTATTCATTTATATTCCCATAGGTCCTACAGACCGTCTGAACAACATACTAAAATTTCATTTTGATTAAGTCATTTTTACGGCAGTTATCGTGCTAACGGACAGACAGACAGAATGAACAAAGTCATAAACACTTTTCAACTTTGTTGTAAAGTGTTAAAAACGAACCTCTTATATAGAGGGCGATAAAAATATCTTCTCCATAATACAAATTTATTTGAAGAAAAATATATTCTATCGCTTAGCAACGGAATTAAATCCAATGTATTTATACATCGAACGATTTTATTAAATCGTTTCTGATAGATTTTATCGGACTTCCAGTTTTGACTGAATTACGTCAATTAAGGGCCTTCGGGTGTAAAGATTATGTGACAATTATTGGTATTTTCAATTTCTTACAGCATATGTTTCATTTTGGCAAATACTTTTTAAACTCCTATATCGTGTTTAACTAATACATTGTGTTTAGTCGATTGTTGAAATCGATATCTTCTAATACCATTTTAAACGCTCTCAATTAGTCATATATTGATCCAATTTCATTTTTTCTATAAATCTGTTGACAAACCAGACCAGGATAATTTATGCTTCAGATCTTCACGTGAAGACAATTTTGTATAGCGAGATCATATATTCTTATATCTTTTAGGATAATTTAACTAAATATTTAATATAATACTTTGAATAACAATATCGAATCAGTACTATGAGAATGTGCACACAATTGCGAATTTTAATTGCCTTTATGTTATGTAATCCGCACAAAGAACGGGTATACTGCTAGAAGATATAGTCCGTCATATGACGGAATTAAAAATTTGCAATGCATTGCCTCCCATTTAGCGTTATTTTTATCAATTTGGGTGACATTTTTATCAATTTGGCCACATTTTCATCAATTTGACAATATTTTAAAAAGGCGCAAAGTTTGCGGGGAATCCCACCAAATTTTTCGCCAAGCATTACGGATAGACGCATAAATGCGTTAATCATATAGTCGTGTGTTATATTATGTCCAAGATATCGAATTTCCATCACTTAGTCGTCATTCTCACCGATTTAGCGCCAATTTTATTAATTTGGCGATATTTTCGTCAATTTCGCAACATCTAAAAAGACTCGTCGAGTTGGCAGTATACCGCCAAAATTCATCGCTAGGATTTCGCAAAACTTTACAGATGGAGAAATAGGTTATTTTAATAGTAGATTCTTATATTTTTTCGAGATATTCAATTTTCATCAATTAGTCTTCTATTTTACCAATTTGGCTACATATGTATCAATTTGGCGGTATTTTTAATCAATTTGCCGGTATTTTTGCCAATTTGACAACATTTAAAAAATCACGTCAAATTGGCGATATCCCGCCAATTTCGACACTAAAATTTCACCAAGCGTTACCCAGAGATATAGATAGATAAATAGACAGATAAATCAAGATGTTTATATTATAAATTCCATATACTAAGAAAGGATATACTGCTACTAACTGAATACAATCCGAACAAGCGAAAAGTCATTACAAGGTTTCATAATTTATCATAACCCACACATTTTCAATTTTAAACTACATTTTACTATATATTTTCACAGAAGATCCAATTTTCTAAACCGTATATAGTTACGAGAATTGTGTATTAAACTCTTTTTCCGGGTGAACTTCATTAAAACTAAAAAAAAATAGAGAGAGGTTCCTCTGTATTTTGGCAATTAAATTCTTTCTCCGGAAACCTTTTGCAATTTAACCTTCATTAAAATCTCATTAATTTTACTTGCAGAAAAATGTTCTTTCTTGTTCAACTTTTACAGAGAAAAAAAATCATCCCTCTCCGGACTTGACAACAAAGTGTATGTCCCATTATATATTTCGTAATTACGACAACAAACGTTATAATTTAGAAAGTTCAATACAGTTTGTAAATATAACCCAAACAGTTCTGTTATTATAATACCTGCATTGTTCTATAATATCCACACTAAACAGAGCATTTGTTTATATAAATAGAAAAATTATCTTTATAAATTGATAAAGTAGTTAGTACAGGTGAGTAGATTAATAACAGAAGTTGGCATAAATAATAGTTACAAAATCGGCGGTGCATCCAGTCCGATGGAGCCAAACTTGTTTTACTTGAATAACACATTTTAAAATGAAAGTCTGATAAAGTTTTATATATCTATCCGTCTGGTGCTTTTAAAGAGTTATAAAAATTACTCGATTACTGTTCAATGTTAGAAAAAGCTGATGTGAGCAGCACATAACTTTCCCTACTAATTTAAATTCGTTTTCACTTTATTTCTTAACCTTTTGCTTACGGGTGGGACAGCGTCCTTCCCAAACGAAGAGCCTCTAAAAAAGTCAGGTATTTGACATACCCTATCCCAAACAGTTCGATCCCCCTTTACAGACATTGGATTCCTTTGCAGGTATTGGCGTCCAATGTCTGCAAAGGGGGATGAAACTGTTTGGAATTGGGTAAGTCAAATACCTGCCTTTGTGAGAGGTTCTTCATTTGGGACCGAAGCTGTCGCATCCATAAGCAAAAGGTTAATACTTCGTTACATCGAGTTTACAAAAATAACGCGCATAATTATTTGAAATTACATTGGATGTGTACTTTTTATTCAATTTTCGTTTTCATTTGGTAACTGGACGTATTTTCAAAGCTGACGTAGCAGAAATGCGAAAAACCTTTACTATCTCGAGAACAGCAATGTAAAGAGATTGATATTATTATTTTTGTCACTAAAAAATTTGTATAAAATAAGTATTTAATTCGCACATTTGAACTAGTCCCATTTCAGATTTCGGCTGGCCATTTTGAAAAAATAAGCAGGTTCTTTATTTATGAATCGTATTAAAATCTATCAGCACCAGACGTAACCCATGGTTAGTCCCAAAGTTATGATGTTGGTCCTATTATTTTTGTCATAAAAAATTACGTATAAAACAAATATTTAGTTGATAATGTGCGCATGCGTAGTATTTTATATTAGATTTTGACGATTTGGGGCGAACTTTTCGCAAAACAAGGCAGATTCTATTACCCCAAATCGTATCAAAATCTAATCAGCACTAGGGTAACCCACAGTTGACATATCTGCCAAATATGGTGAAACTTGGTCAATTAGTTTTTTAGCTAGAATGTATACATTCATTGAATCGTATGTGTCAAAAGTGTGTATCTATCACACGTGGTGTAACAGTCTGGGGCGTCATATCGTAGGACAGCCAATTTCCTGTAGTTGTATAGCAAACCTATCTGACAGCTCGCTTGTATGTAGAATGATATTCTGCAACCGATTGCCTATGCTGTTAATTCAGCCAGGTTCCATTTACCATCAATGGAACACTGGATCATAAACTGGACGACTATCTCAACAATGTTTGGGACGGCAATTTTAGCCTTCTCAGAATACCACTGAATTAGCTGACCATTTGCGGAAGAATCTTCCACAAAGGAACATAAGCAACTTAATTGACTCTATGCCTTACCAAATATTGGCTTGTATACCTTCGAGGGGAGGATTTACAACTTACGAAAATGTCATCTTGTTGCCGCCATTTCTTAATAACGCGTTTATTGCTCCCCAATTCTAATTATTTGCATATCTCCTCAAACGATGCAAATATGCCAATTTTTGCATCTTGTAGCTCAATTTTATATGGATGCATATATATTTTTCACAGCAGAGTGTATTTGACTATTCCAAGATCATTTCATAATATTAACTGTACAAACTAATTTAAAATAACAGAGTAGTTGCTGATATTCATAAGTCAATACAAACTGTGACAACATATGAATAGATGACTCATATGAATATGTTGTAGAAGGTTAAGAAGGCAAGAAAATGACCATTTAGCAAATTATTGAACTCTTTGGTTAAATCCGAATCGTCAGAATTTTGGTGTGGGGGAAGGGCTGATACCGAATTGATGAATGCGATGTTACCAAAAACCCAAACATTTTACAGGAAAAAAAATAAACAACCCATTACCTTCAACAGGGTTACCAATCTAGTAGAATTGATGAAAAATGCAAGCACGCTTCATATTTGGCGTTGAATGAGAAAGCTTACTAGAATTGGGGGTAAAATACACACGAACCTCGTTTTTGGCGCTAAAGATTACTTATGGTCAACGAGTGTGAGGAAAGCGTATTTTCTTGGCTCACTCTCCATTTTATTATAAGTTGAACCAAATATAACGGTAACTGCAAAGCTATTTTTGGGATAATTTAAATATAATATATGGGCTTGCGTCAATATAATAAAATAGGAGCAGGCATAAATAATTCAAGATTAAACAGAATTAAAGAAATCCAAAGGGACGATTGTCATATCTATAAAAATTCATATTTCGCGAGCCCATCAAATCCGATAACTTTACAGAAAATGATCTAACAGAGCTCTATTCGAACATTTTTATAAAAACATTTAACTATTCCAAATATATTAGAATATAAACTATACAAAATAGTTTAAAATAGAAAAGCAAGTGCTTCTACGTTTGTAATTGATCACAGATGGTGACTATAGGTGAACTAGAATGCATGCCCCTTTATATAACGGAATTCAAAAATTTGCAAACTATTTAGCGTTATTTTTATCAATTTGGCAAAATTTTCGTTAATTTGACAATATTTAAAAAAATCCGCCAAGCTTGCGACATCCGCCAAATTGTTCGCCAAGCATTACGGACGGGCGGGTTATATAATATTTTGCTATGTTATTTTCAAGATATTGAATTTTCATCAATTAGTCGTCATTTTCTTTAATTTAGTGACAAATATATCAATTTGGCGATATTTTCGTCAATTTAGCAGCATTTAAAAAGACTCGCAAAGTTGATGAAATGCCGCCAAAATTCGTCGCCAGAATTTCGTCAAGAGTTACAGACGAAGAAATAGGTGATTCTTATAGTTGATTCTTATAGTTGATTCTTATATTTTTTCCAAGATGTTGAATTTTAATCAATTAGTAGTCATTTTTATCAATTTGGCGACATATTTATCAATTTAGCGACATTTTAGTCGATTTGTTAACATTTAAAAAATCTTGTTAAGTAGGCGATATTCCGCCAATTTCGACATCAAAATTTTGCCAAGCGTTACTCAGAGATAGATAGATATACAGACAGACAGACAGATAAATAAAGATGTTTATATTATAATTAGATTGCCGTATTAAGATCCTGTAAAAAACGTGTATTTTTGTAATTGGAAGATCTATGTTTAAGAGAAAGACAATTAGACAGTGAAACAAGAAATAAATATATGGCAAAGAACTGAATTCCTTGTAAAAATGTAGACGGTATTATTCTTAACTCTGTAAAATAATTAACTGTGTGGCTCAACTCGACTTTCTCATACTAAAATCAATTTTAAGTAGCTCTCGTTATTTATTTTATATATATATATATATATATATATGTATATATATTTAATTTTACAAGTAAAATTTTGGGAGGTGGGCCAGCCCAGAGGTTAGCGCGCGGAGATTGCAGTACAGGTACGTTAAATATATGGGTCCGTAAGTCCTTCCAAGAGGCTGGTGGTAGGGGATAAAAGGTACGATCCCTGTTGATGCCACCCCTACTGGGTTTTCGGTCTAAATTGCATAGCACTTTCCGGCCGTCCAAGAAGATACTTTACACCATCGGGTAAGTCTGGATCGAAAAAGAAGAAAAAGTAGAAGAAGTAAAATTTTGAAAAATTGGAAATTGGTCCAAATTATTACAACTAGCATGTTAACCTTCACTTTAAAGGGCTTGGTAAATTCTTTCGATTAATATCATACTTGACTATGTACCCCCCCCCCCCCCCCCCCCGGAGGGAGTAACTTGCTAATGCCGTCAAGAACATAAAATTTGTAGTGGCTATTTCTCACAAAAATTATTGAAACTATTAATTCTCGTGATCGCTGAGGCATAAATAACCCCTTTTATGCATGATTATGTCAAATTGTGGCCTATACTGCCATGTTAGAAAAATATAAAATTTCGAATCAATTTCAAATTTTTCACTCTACTTTAAAAACTTCTATATAGTTCTAGATTTTTTAATAACAAAGTCGGTATAAAGTTTCGTGACAATCCAATAATATTTATGCCGGCTATCGTGTACACAAGAAATCAACCACAAACATACAGGCAGACGGATGTCACTCTAAAAATAGTCAAAACGTGTTCAGGAGGTCTAAAATATATATTGGCATCAAAATCTTGAAGTCGAAAATTTTTGTGTAAACAATACTTTCTCTATACTATATTACATAGTATAAATACTTATATTCTTCTTGGTATATAGGGTCTTCTTTATATATAGGGTATTAATAAAAACGTTAAATTTTATACAACCTGCCATAACTTAAAATAATAAAATTGTTTACTGCTTTTGAAATTGAATTTAAATCTAACGTGAAAAATGTGCCTTTAAATACTATAATGTGTTTCTTAGTTTAACCATTCACTAATTTTTTTACTTTTTGCACGTATAAGTGTACAAAATATTTAGTATTATAAAAATAATAATTGTTTTCATAAACTGTTCCATGCAGTTTTGCATAGAACAAAAAAAATAATAGTGCATTCCTTAGGAGCGAAATTCTTGTCTCACTAAATATTTCGCATTTACGACTGGAAAACAATTTTCAAAATTCAATTCACTTATTGAAATGTACAGAAAAATTTCTGTGTCTGTATGTCATTTTATTTTTGCTCTATACTTTTATCCTAATAAGAATTTTTTTATGCTAGTTGTAACAAATGTTCAGAATTAGTTAGAGTTCAACCTATTATGAAATAAAGAATCGAAATTTTTGACGGTTTAAAAGTCCTGAGACTCTTTAAATTAGACTTTTGAATCAAATTTACCATGAGGAGGTGTTAAGAGGAGGGGGTAATGAGGACAAGCATAGGCGGATAGATTCTGGACAACTCATATATAGCATCAATAGCGATGCTCGTTCGATAATGAGTAAAGTAGCAGGAGCTGCAGCGACGTCTTTGCACACCAGCGACATGTTGAAACTTTGAAAGAGAACCCTGCCTCTTCCTGGACCATTATCAGGCGTCTAGCAGAGTCACTTTTGCATGCACTGTGGCCCTTATACGTTTTGACATAAAAATCCTAAAATTATCTGCTTCGTTTGCATTGGTGTTGTGGTAGAGAAACATGAACTGCTATGGATGGCCAATGTATCGACAAATCCCTCTTCTATTTGGAAGCGGATGACCACCTTATTAGGAGGATCACTGGTGAATGCTTTAATTTCAATTTAGATATTGACAGACACACTGCTTCATATTGGTCTATTGATCTGGAGAGTCATCTAGCATGACAGCCTGTCACCACTAGCAGTAATAAGAGGGGCACCAACAAGAAAGTGGTAGGCAGAAAAAATCATGCGTCCTGATGTGATACCTCTCATAACATGTCTTCAAAGAACCATTTTCAACAAAATAATGCACGCCAACATATAGGGAGGGATTTCCGAGATGTATCCGCCCTGTTATTGCACTTACCTGACCAACGTGTCTCTTCATTTGTCGCCTATTGATCACGAGTTGGACTAGATAGATTTAAAGCTTTGACCGTCTATGAGTAAGCAGTAATTGTAGTGGCAGTTGCATCATCTGTGATCATATCTGTTCCAGAGTAGCATACTATATATATATGATTCCTTACCCGACCGTTTCGCCGCATGGATCCAAGCAAAGGGTGTTTCTAAAAGGTACTAAAAGTAACTTTAAAATGAATCGTTGTTCTTCAAGAAATTGTTCCATTGCTATGATATTGCAATCTACCAGTGTTTATGAACATACACTACCAATCCCTCAAGTTTCACACTTTCAAGTTTCATTTGATACCAACGCCTTTTTCTTGGTGCCTGACTATTTCTGTCAATGAGTGCATATTACCGATCTGCTTTTATTGCAAACTCAGAATTAATGCATCCTGATTGGGGAATAAAAGCAAAAACTGTTATAGAATAACGTAAAATGGTGTCACATATTAAAACTCGATGAAAATCTCAATATAAATTACAATATCTTATATGTGGTGAATATTCAGTATCTTTGAATGTTTAAAAAATATCGACAATAATTTAGTTTGCAGACTAAATAGCATAGAAAACTCATGATTCGGTCATAAGTGCATGTTTAACGACTGGTGTTTGTTATAGAATAGTGTAAAGTGTTAGTCTTGCAGAAGTCATTGTTGTTTAAAGCATTTCAAGTACAGTGCATATCTAAAGTTTGCAATAATAAAATTGATATGTGATTTGTATTTCTGCATCGCGCATCCGACAAGGTTCGTGATGCAAACTTAAAGAGAAATTATTATTAATATTTATTATAAATGGTCAGGCACTTGATATATATATATTCCATCATTCGCCTATACATCGGTCAGAATTGTGAACTATTTACAGTCACATGACGTTGCCCCAGCGCACCAGTGAGAGTGGAACACATTGCGTCCAACAACGCAATATCAATTCCGACTAGAACCCACAAGCCGCAGCCGAGTGAGCACAATAAAACGCTTGTTTTGATCGCTCTGCCAATAGATTGCTTTTATTCGGTTTAAAAAGAAGAAACTTCTTTATGTTTTCGTATTGAACTGCTGGTGGAAACAATTAAAACTGATTCACATTTTACATCATTACACAATTAACCCGATGGCTAAGTCATTACTAGCATTTTATTCACATAGCTTGCATTCTGTCATATTTTATGCAAAACTTGTAAAAAACTCCAATTTTCTAAACTATATTCATGAGAATTATGTATTAAGCACCTTTCTTCATTGAACTTCATTATAAATACAAAAAAAAATGGCTTAACGGTTCATTTAGTTTTCGCTCTTAAATTCTTAAATTCTTTCTCAGGAAACATTTTGCAATTTAGCCTTCATTATAATCTCATTAATTTTACTTGGATAAAAATAGTACTTCTTTATAGAGGATAAAAATAGTAACTCTATATAGAGGATAAAATTTGTAACTCTGTTTGGAGGATACACATCTTACAACATTCGTGTCATATTATATATTTTGTATGTACCACAAAACGCGTTTATTTTAGTCCACTCAATGCAATTTGTAGAACTTTTCTAAATTCCCTGCTGTATAAGAAACTTTATTATAATTTAAGTATTAGGGTAAAAAGAAATAGATTTTTACCAATGTGTAACTTTTTTTCTTCCCATACAATATGTGATAAAGTATAAGGAAAGTATATATATGGTCCAAATTCGAAAATCGAATTTTCGACGAATCTACACGTTTCGATCACTGTAGAACCCGAAAAGACTAATTTTAGCATAACATATGTGTGTCTGTGTGGCTGTCTATGTATCTGTCTGTGTGCATGTTTGTGCAATGCATGTATTCACTCCAACTCAAAACCTAATAGACCAAATTTCATACAATTTGGTAGGCTACATTTATACATACATTTATTTTGGTTCATACATTTATGGTGCTGATTAGATTTTAATACGATTCAGAAATAGAGAACCTGTCAGAAATAAATAACGTTAGACTACTTTTGAAGTGTTCGTCTGTATTTTATATTTCATTTACTGTATTCTGCGTTGCTGCATGTTACTGGGTTTTGTGATGTTGTGTTTTGTTGCTATGTGTTAGTGGTCTGTTTATTTATGCTGTTCTTAAAATTATGTTTTGCATTTATTTAAGAAATATTACATATCACTGAACCAGCCATTAACTTAACTTTTACATGTATAGTCATTAAAGAAGGTTGCATGCACACTTATTAAAATTCTATTATTGCATTACTAATAATAAGAAATGCTGTTTCTCGGAAAATTATGGGCATGACTCGTTAGGTAGTAAATAATACATAATAAAATTTCCAGACGAAAGTAAAAAGCTTATATTGTGCTAAAATTGACATACATGATCCAACTAGTACTGATAATTGCTCCTATTTTAATAGCTATGTATTTCGTTACCCTTCTCGGAATTAGATGTCGTATACAGTTTTAGATGCTTATTCAACTAGTGGAAGAAAGTTCCATGCTTATTCAACTAGTTGAAGAAAGTTCCATGCTTATTCAACTAGTTGAAGAAAGTTCCATGCTTATTCAACTAGTTGAAGAAAGTTCCATGCTTATTCAACTAGTTGAAGAAAGTTCCACGCTTATTCAACTAGTTGAAGAAAGTTTCATGTTTATTCAACTAGTTGAAGAAAGTTTCATGTTTATTCAACTAGTTGAAAAAAGTTCCATGCTTATTCAACTAGTTGAAGAAAATTCCATGCCTATTCAACTAGTTGAATAAAGTTCCAAGCTTATTCAACTAGTTGAAGAAAACTTTTTGTTGTCTATGATGGTTGTGCCAGACCCTGCATATGGCTTCGATTGGGAATCTGGTTGGAACTGATAGTTTGTTGTGTAGTAGACATTCCACATATTTTCATTTATACAAGTAACCTGATGCGTAAGTAAATACCAGACTGCTACACTCCATAGTTCGCATTTTGCAGTTTTATCCAGATTTTATGGACACTTTACGAAAAATCCAATTCTCTGAACGCTATACATTCATGATAATTATGTATTAAGCTACTTTTTCCAACTGAACTTCATTAAAAATATAAAAAAACGAGGTAACGGCTCCAGTAATTTTTGCTCTTAAATTCTTTCTACGGAAACCTTTTGCAATTTAACATTCATTAAAATCTCATTACTTTCATTTACGGTAAAAGTATTAACACTTTATACAGATTTGTGAGAAAAACTCATTTCAGGAATTTCATATCTCATTATATATTTTGTATTTATGACTACATGCATATAATTTTGGAAATTCGACACACTTCGTAAAACTTTCCTAACTAATTTGTTACTGTATATTTTTTATCTAATGTGTTAAAGTCAACAGACATATTTGTTTGCCATCGTACAACGTAATTTTTATAGAACCATGGCATTAGTTGTATCCGATTAGGAAAATATAAAGAACACAACGTAAATGTTTACACAAATAAAATGAAAAAGCAGACAAACGTTACTAAAACAAATTACGTCTTTCAAACCGCATGACGTGCTTTTGATACGATAGTCCGCTTTTCACGTTTTAACTAGCGTCTTTAGCGTTTATGTTCTGTCGAAATATATATTTAAGCAATAATATTTTATAGATACACATTTCTACAAAACTGTTAATTCTAAGAATGTGTGTAACAAAATTGTAGGTGTTAAAATCGATTATGATATTTATGCTTAAAAGTATTATATTTTTTCCAACCAGACCGTCTGATTTACCCGAAAGTGTAACGCATCTGTTTGGACAGACGTAAAAATAATTTTATTCGACCCAGACCGTCCGATCAACCCGAAATTGTAAGGTATCTGTTTAGACATCCGGTGCAGTTCCATCTAATTTAGACCAGAACCCACCAAGGGTGATATTCACAGGGTGTTATCTACCCTTCTTTCCCTGCCATTAACCATTCGGAAGGACTATGGGTCAACAGATTTAGAGTGACCGTACTCCGTGTAGACACGAGATAATGTTGGTGGAGCTGGTAATCAAATTCAGGTTCTCCGATTTCATTCCTATTGCTAACACTGGGCTATCCCACCCCCGAAATCATTTTCTGAAGTAACTTGTTTCACTATTTGGAAAACACTTCCAGTAGATACCAACATCTAGTAGATACCAAAATATTTCCAGTAGATATCAACATCAATTTACCGATTTTTGTGCTTATTACATGATCGCCAGTATTGAATTCTTGGTGGCTGCAACGACTGCAAATAACTTGTTATCTGCCTCAATTTAGCGAACTTCTATGGAAGGTGACAAATCCGGTCCTACTGCATAACCGACCTAAACTGATTTCAAAAAGTTGACTCAGACTGTACGAAGCTACTAAGGTCAAGTTCATTGTCACAAGAACAGCCTGCAGGGGGAGGTAACAAGCATTTTGAAAACACTCCGATTGCATATAATAATATCCATGGACGGAATCCATAAGTAAAAATACATTTTGCGCAAAGGATAAAAAGCTTGGGCAACGTATATAAGCACAAATCATGTAATAATGAAGCATACAGCTGTTTCGAGTTTACGCTGGATTCCTATAGGCAGTGCAAGAGAACCAACAAATTCGAAGTCCATAATACTTCTTTTGAACCATTCCTCCATTGGACCATTCCTTCATTGGACCATTCCTAATTTGGACCATGGCCAAAATACTTCTTTTGGACCATTCTTCATTTTAACCATGTACAAAATACTTCTTTTGAGTTATTCCTCATTTGGACCGTGTCCAAAATACTTGTTTTAGACCCTTCCTCATTTAGGCCATCTCCAAAATAATTCTTTTGGACCATTCCTCATTAGACCATGTCCAAAATACTTCTTTTGGACCATTCCTCCATTGGACCATTCCTAATTTGGACCATGGCCAAAATACCTCTTTTGGGCCATTCCTCATTTTAACCAAGTACGAAATACTTCTTTTGGGTTATTCCTCATTTGGACCATGTCCAAAATACTTCTTTCGGAACATTTCTCATTTGGAACATTCTTCTTTTGGTCTTCGGGTTTGTTTGTTCTCTTGCACTGACAAAGGAAATCCAGCATAAACTTGAAATATCTGTATGCTGCATTATTGTGTTATTTGTGCTTATATGCATTGTTCAAGTTTCTTACCCATGATCAGGTTTTTCCCTTACCCGCTCAACAACATAGAGTAGCTGATATCTGAAAGAAGCTTGCTATATATACCACAATTATGCGAACTTCTAAGGGAACTGACAGCTTATGCTGCTTTTTGCTAGTTTAATTTACGCAGGTGCACAATGAGAGCTTCCTGTCTATATACGGATTTCTTCGTTCGAGACTTGGAACGCATTTCTTTGTTCCAAGTTTCATTCTCTAGACCATGTTCCATTCCAGATTCTATTATCCAAAACTCTAGAAACCAAATCAATATCTGGTACATAAACATTTGAATGTTTGAAGTTTTAGTTCTAAGGTGAGTAATAACGCAAACATTTCGTGTTTGATAACATAATTTCAGATTATTGATTTAGAACATAATATATAACGTAATAAAATAAAATTATTGGATTGATTTTTGTTGAAAAGAAAAATGAACCACATAGCGAAAAACACCCTGAAGCGACGGATCGATAAGTTTATGTAATTAATTTACAGCTACCTGTGGGATACCATTATAATTAATGTATCAAATGTATCGGAGAAACGATATGTTCTTGAAATTCACCTGCTACTCTATCGATTAATCGATTTTGATCTGCTAATCACTTTTCTGATAAATGGTTTATCTGGTATTATTTTCTTTTATGGGATACACTGTACCAACACTAATAAATTTCTTGCGGTAATGAAAATTTATAGATTTGTTGTATGCTGAATAAGTGGTTATCACGGAGATGGGTGTCTTAGGTGCTGTATATAACGTAAAAACGTTCTCTGTGAGTTTTTTATTTAGGAAATCCGATGTGTCCAACACATTACTTTCGCTGCGCACGAACGATTCTCGATAATACACTCTGTTGCAAAAATGTATGCACTCATAAAAAATTTGAGCCACAGCAGCGAAACATGCAAATGATAATGCGAATGATACAAATGATTAAACTGTCAATGCCAATAATGTTATTGCACTTATGCACTGAGCATGAGACATCGTACACTGCCAATTAGAACTGAATTTTCTGATGTGATACTCCAAGTTGTGAAGAAAGATGTCTTTGAGACGTACTCAACGGCGCTACGAACTATTGTCGGATTTTAAGAGAGGTCGCATCACAGGCCTATGGTTGGCCTATCACAGCTGGTTGGTCCACAGTTGTATCAGTTGCCATCTTGATCTGAGCCATATGACAGTTTCTCGGTGTCGGTAACAGTAGATCAGCAAAGTCACGTATGTAACCTTTGCAGAGGCTCAAGATGCCCCAGAGAGGCAACTGCTCAACAAGATCGTGCAGTTTAAGAACAATATTGAATTTGGATTTTTTTACGGATTTTAGCAATCTGCCGACTGATTTTTGGAAAAAACGGTAACATGATAGAGTTGTTAAAATATTTTACAGAAGTTAGTTTGAAGGAAGGTTTAGAAAAATTTGAAATTGCACAATTAAGAATTGGTGGGTGAGAAACCACTATCGATAGCAACAGTTTTTAAATAATTAATCTCAGAACTGAGCAAATCCATATTTGAACAAACGCTCAAGGTACAAATTTTCTGGTTAGGCAGGTGGCAGGAATTTTATGTGGAGGTAGAGAGTACGACAAAGGTTTACGAAAAACCGTCATAAGAAATTCATCATCGTTGAGAATGACTAAGACATCAAAAAATACGAGAGGATTGTTCTTTTCCATTTCATAGGGAAACTGAATGCAACGATCAATGGAATTCAAAATATCCAAAATGTCATCTATATCATTAAAAGCGTGATCCAAAAAGCAAAACTGTCATGAACATAACAAGTATAAAAATCTGATGTGGGCAGCACATGACTTTCCTTATATAATGCAATAAATTTTCTTCTTTCACAGTTAAAAAATGATGAAAAGATGCACGGCGCAATGATCGTAACGTTGAATTGAACATATGTCCCTTTTCCGGATGACAACATATAAAGTTATTTCGTACCCAAATAACTTATATATTTTATGCAATTTCTAAACTAACAGTTACCTATATTGATAGAATCCTCTGTAGTCCATATATTATAATGTTTTAATAATAAATTCATCAATTAGGCGTCGTTTTTATTAACTTGGCGTCAATTTTGCAATTCTGACGATATTTTCGATGTGGTGTCAAATATTGACAAGTTGGCAATATTTAGAAAAGCATTTCTTATATAATAAAAGGTATGTAAATCATATGACGAATTAAAAAATTTAAAAATATAGCATCTTATTTGGCGTCATGTTTATCAATTTGGTGAAATGTTTATCAAATTGATAACATTTTTATCAATTTGGCAACAGTTTCGTCAATTTGGCAACATTTGAAAAAATCACAAAGTTGGCAATATGCCGCCAAAATTCGCCGCCAGAATTTTGCCAAGCGTTACAGACGGAGTCTTTTGATAAAGTCTTATATTATTTTCAAAATATTAAATTTTCATTGATTTGGCGTCGTTCTTATCAATTTGGCAACATTTAAAAACTCGCTAAGTTGGCGATATTCCGCCAAATTCGTCACTAAAATTTTGTCAAGCATTATGGTCGGAGAAATAGGTTAATCTTATAGCAGATAAACGACTAATGGCGTCCATATACAAAACTATTACCCAAAGTATATTCTTTTATAGTAGATTCTTAGTCTTCCCAAGATATTGGATTTTCATCAATTAGTTTCCATTTTCATTGGTTTAACGTCATTTTTATCAATTTGGTGACGTTTTCATCAACTTCGCGATATTGTCGTGAATTTGGCAACATTAAAAAAACGATATTATACCAAATTCGTCGCCAAAATTTAGCCAAGCATTGTTTATGGAAAAATGGGTTTGTCTCATAGTAGATAAACGATTAATGGCGTCGAAATACAAATCTATTACACAAAATGTCTTTTCTCGTGAATGGAACGAGATAGATCTATGAAAATAATGATAATAAATTTATCGCATAATATTACATATGAAAAATGAATAGATTTCACAATAGTTAATATTTTTTTAATTTTATATATGAGATTTCGATAATTTTTTTTTTAAAATGTGCAATATCTCGAGAACGGTTTAAGCTACCGTTATAAAGTTTATGTCAATCGTGTTCTAATAAAAAATTACATAAGAAATGATTATGTACGTAGCTTTATCGAATGTTTATAGAATATTAATTTTTTAATATTTTTGTTTAATTTCATTTCAAAATTTAGGGGGATTCTGAAAATTCGATTGCGTGTAAAACAATAGGCTTCCAGTAATCACTGATTGTGATTTTTGTACCGCATTTTGTTCGGATCGCCTGATTCGTTCGTGAGATATCGTCTCCACCGACCCACACATGCACACGCACACAGACATCACTTCAAAACCGTATGATTTCTGTTAAGGGATGCTTGAAACGTACTCTCCCGTCGAAACTCGAATTCGAATTTTCGACCCCGTCACGATATTCTCCTTATACATTATACTATGTACATAAGGAAAGTAATAAACAAACTGGATAATTTCCAAAAGCTTAACTTCAATGCATGTATATGTCACCGAGAATTAGCTTGGCTATGGCCATGGGTAATCCACTCAGACCTATCAGACGTCGTATAGAATTTATTACGAAAGACAAGATATCGCTTGCGATTAATAAGTACTAGTACGAGAAACAAGATCATCAATTTCAAATTCAAAGTAATAGATCTGATTACAATCGTTTCCTGAGACAGGACAATGCCCATTTCACAGCAACATTGGTAAACTACGACTTGGCGTCAAAGGAAAACATAGTGAAAGCATGAAAGTATTATGAATTTTCTTAACAAATTGGGCGGAATTTTCACAGTTTATTCATACCTTCCAATATGAAAAAAAGTATGAAAAATGAAAAAGAAAAATAATAATAATAACACTCGTTCGAACAGATACGTTTTTAAGTTGTTTTATTTTTCGAAAAAATATAATACGCTCCAAAATCCATTTATATTCACTCGTATGGCTTTCAAAGAGCTACAAATTCTTACTTATTTCTACACATTTCTGGCTATGTTTTACTTATTTAAATTTAGCCATTTTTATTTTTGAAATATATGCATTACAAACTTGAAATGCGGAAAAAATTCAATCTTCTTCAACATTACAAGACAATTCATTGAAATATATAACAGCTTTTTTTAATAATAAACACAAATTTTGATACTAAATTTTCCAGTACACATTTTTGTCGTTTACTATTTATAGCTATATTTTGCTATATAGCTATATTTTGCTGTATATTTCAAGTGACATTTAGAAAAATGACAAAAACACTAGCTCGGAAAGCTGCTTTTTTAAGGTTTTTCGAAAAAAATGTTCACAATATTAATATATTGAAATTATTTTTATATATCCATAATGTGGACCCATTTCCAATGAAATTATAAAAAAAATATTTTCATTATTATCTGCTAGATATGGTGGGGGGGGGGAATAAGCGTCCAAAAGTGTTCATATTATTTTTAACGCTTCTTCTGTCTACCACAGAAAACCCAACTATAGATGTTTATTAACACAAAACTAATAAGTGTAAAATATTTCACATTGAAAAATTATACACGAATTTAATATAAGATATACACATAAATTCATTTAATATTTCTAACATGGGGGTTAAATATGAATGAATCTTGAATAAGTAATTCTTTAAGTCGCTATATCCACAGGATTTAGTTTTCTGAAACAATCTCTCAACAAAGGAATTACATTTCTCTGAGGAGAGGGCATTTCTGCTCTCTTCAAAGGATTGATTTGTTGTGTCGCTTTAGATATAACTTTACGAGCTATATTCTTAAGACGCTTGGATTAAAGTATCTTCTAAAATACTTTATAAAACCCCGACGAATCAGTCAGTTGAGTATATCGTTCGTTTACAAACGTTTATAGACAAAAGAGAGGAAATAGCAAATAGTCATAGAACGATAAATAAAATGATTTTTACGAAATAATAAAGGATAGATTAAATTATAAACTAAATTAAAATATATAAACAGCATGGTAAATATGTCAACCAGTAAACTTTAAAATCAGTAATGATTCTCTTGCACTGACGAGGGGGATCTAGCGTATCCTCGAAACAGTTATATGCTGGATTATTTCGTGTTATTTGTGCTTATATTCTTTGCTCAATTTTTTCTTATCTTTCTCCCAAAGTGTATTTTACTTATCGAACGGACTGTATATCTTTTTACAGCCCGCTGCTGTATCCATTGCTGTACTACTAATAAATAATTTTAAGTTGAATTCTAAGGCTATGTGCTTTTCCCCCGGCAGTAAAGAAACTGGATCATTTAATACAAAGGTTTGGAGTTAAAGATTTAAATAGTCAAAAAGACTACTAACTCCAATCTGACATACGCCAATCTGCTACATTCTACAATTTTAGAGAAGAGTTCAGACTTTACAAAGTGCATATTGAATTATCATTACTTTTATTTTGACCTATTCGGAACAATTAATGAAAAGGTTAACAAATAAGTATTTGTGTCCTTTATGGTCACAGATAGATATATTCTAATTTACTTTAAAATCAAAGACAACCAAATAAGTGGCTAAAAAGTCATTTATTAAAATCTCTTTATTGTGACGTACAATATCACATAGCCACGGCGCTTTCGGACATTAATATGCCCTTCATCAGTGGCGATGTAAAATAAAGTTCAAACAAGTGCCTAAATATAGCCCATGCCCGCTAAGCAAAATTTACATATATCAACTACATACAAAATTATATAAACCAATTTATATATGAATACGCACACTCAAAAATTATTTCCATCTGTATTAAATCGATGGTCTGTGAAAGACGCACACAAAAAAATTATTTCCATCTGTATTAAATTGATGGTCTGTAGAATACGCACACTCAAAAATGATTTCTATGCGTATTAAATCGATGGTCTGTAGAAGACGCACACTCAAAAAATTATTTCCATCTGTATTAAATAGATGGTCTGTGGAAGACGCACACTCAAAAATTATTTCCATCTGTATTAAATCGGTGGTTTGTAGAATACGCACACTCAAAATTATTTCCATCTGTATTAAATCGGTGGTCTGTAGAATACGCACACTCAAAAATTATTTCTATCCGTATTAAATCGATGGTCTGTAGAAGACGCACACTCAAAAAATTGTTTCCATCTGTATTAAATAGATGGTCTGTGGAAGACGCACACTCAAAAATTATTTTCATCTGTATTAAATCGATGTTCTGTAGAATACGCACACTCAAAAATTATTTCTATCCGTATTAAATAAATGGTCTGTAGAAGAGGCACACCCAAAAAATATTTCCATCTGCATTAAATAGATGGTCTATGAAAGACGCAGACTCAAAAGTTATCTCTATCTGTATTAAATCGATGGTCTGTAGAATACGCACACTCTAAAATTATTTCCATGCGTATTAAGTCGATGGTCTCTAGCTAAATCATTTGCTTAAGGTACCTTCTAGTCCTAAGGCCTCTAAGCATTGATTGCATTTGCTTCCTAATTGTTACGCCTCTGTGTTTGTTAGTTTGAGAATAGCGCAGAAAAAAATCCAAGCAATTGATTCTTGAATTATTTAATGCTGAAATTGAATTTTTATACAAGTCGTTTCCGTGTCGATCAAAATATTATCACAAATTTTCCATCTGAACATCATCGAATATATTACTCCTGTGTGATCTATACATGTAAAGTGAACCATTCAAAATACACAAACAGATGCTGAGATTTTAATGTATTTCATTTCTTTTCTAGGTAACATTTCTCTGTGGTTTAAAGGTTTTGAAGAGTTGCATTTCTAGAGGTATTTTTGTCTGAAAGTATATTTTACAATAATATGTAGTTGTGTAAATATGCTATATGAATTTCCTGACTGACTGTATGTACTACGCTTATGATGCTAAAGGCAGGAACTCAATTTCAACGATTTGAATGGGCAGTCGATGAAAATAACAATCTCAGAATTTTGACAGGTCATTTCGTTGTCTACCTCCCTAAGCGAATTTTCCAAAATGTCTGAAAAATTGAGTTTTCGAGGATAAGTAAAAAAAAATTCAACTTAACGGTATTGTTTAAACATTATTTGCCAAGTCCAGAGAAGACAATACATTCCGGGGCGCTTGTGCGGGTGCACATATCTCCACATCGAATTCATAAGTAAATGTCCAATTCCATATTTATTCTACTTTGGATAAGGTCTTGTATCATTCCTCTTAGTAGGATATAGTTGGGATGGTGTCGATGTTCTGGATGGTGTTGTCGATGTTCTGGATGGTGATGTTGTCTTGGGATTGGCCAACTGCCTAGAAGCGGTAAAAAGGGGCGGGGCGAAGGGAAAGTTCTGACTAGGTAGAATATACTATTAGTGCAAAATTTAAAGTTAAAAGACAAACAGAGAGCATAAGAATATAATAAGTTAAATATTTAAAATTAAGGAGGAAAAAGTTGCAAGCCGGCTGGCGTCAAATTCAGCTAGCGAATAGACAATTGAATATTATTGGAATGGTAAACATGCAGGGAAAGGAAATATATGAGTACAGGTTTCAGATATTTTGTGGTAGAAATAATAAATTATCTAATTTCAATCAGTGACAATGAAGGTAATTATTGTGAACCCTCCCACCATTGGCAAAAGTCTAAGCGTTCAAGATTTCAATAAAACAACTTCTACCTGAAATATGTATTAAAAATCAAAGTGTACAGTAAAAATGGTTACATATGATAAGGAAATGCGATTACTGTCATTATTTGGAGTAGATCCTAAATTAATCGCTACTAAACATTGCTATATATATTTCGAAGTTTGGCAGTGAATAACATCAAAATGCGTAAAAGTATCACGATGTTGAAACCTAAAAAATGGCATGGTATTCGAAACTTTGAATAGTATAGAATATTTAGGTGCTGTGAATAATTCATGCTATGATTACAAAAGGAAAATAAAACAACATCGTATTCACACCCAAAAAATGCCCCCAAAATCTCCAGCTGGGTATATTCAAATTACTTACAATTACATCGAGTAAAAATATAGTGACTTCTTTAGCAACTATTGTTATGACTTGTGGAACTCAAAAACTCAGTGGGAAAATGGACTCGATCAAATGGGCACTGCCCACATTTATCTTACTGGCTCACTCCAACGATCCCCCTTAATTGACTCACTCTCACAGTTTTTAAAACAAGTCGATGAAGCGACCTCAATTACCTGCCGTCAGATTATTTCCCCTACTAGTCAAATCAATTTCTTTGAATTGGCTTACTCCCACACTCTTTAAGACTAGTCAATGACGCAAACTCAATTACCTGTCATCAGCTTAATTTACTTAACCATTTAAATCCTCGACCAGTCAAACCAATTTCTTTGAATTGACTTACTTCCACACTCTTTAAGACAAGTCCATGTAGCAACCTCAATTACCTGCCGCCTGATCAATTTACTTGATCAGTCAAATCCTCGACCAGTCAAATCAATGTCCTTGAATTTACTTACTGTCACACTCATTGAAACGAGTCGATGACATAACCTCAATTTACTCTCCATTGCAACACTGTATTTTTCTTGGTTGCCGATTGTAAATCGCAAAATTTATTTTTATTTCAAACACTCAATTTTTTATCTTAACCTTTAGAATTGATGCTAGTTTGATTGTTAGCAACACCATTTCATCCACATAAAGAAATTTATTTTATTATAATACATACTACTAAATATAATAATGCATTGTGCAATTATATCTTATGTATTTTGCAGTTATACAACTGAGATAATTCATTTGTAATTTATTAACTGAATTTTAAGAATCGAAATCCAGTTTATAGCCCGAATATCCCAAATGAAATATAAAATATGCTTGGCATAACCTGCTATCGTCACACCTCAAAGGACTCAGAGTTAAAGTATGAACGACGTATTACACTCTAACGCAGAATCTATTGCATAAAATATACTACGTGTTCAGAAATACGGAAGTCTAGTACAAATTACCCCAGACGGCCATCAATAAAGTTCCCATCCATGACAATTTATCATAGTCAGATGATCTTTAACGTATGGCGAATAGAATTTTTTTAAATATTTTTATGCTGCTAATATTTCATAAAATTTAAGGTCATTTATTACTCTGAAGCTATTTCGTCCTCGAAAATATTTAACTTTTCTCCAGCGTTTGATATGCTTAAAACATTATCACGGCATAAGAAATTCGATGGGAGATTTTTAATTACACTTTGTAATCACAAGGTAGCACTGCTTGATCAGAAATTAACTCCTCCAACAGTAAGACTGTGCAACTAACTACGGTGTAAGTCTGTTATAATTTAAGAGAAATATCTTTTGAATGAATTGAAAATGAACATTTAAAACAGGATTCTTAGAGTACGAGATATGGAATTGAGTAGAATTAGCCAAAATATAAGAAACCGTTTATTGCATTACTTTTTACCCTCTTGAATAAAATCTTTATTGCTAAATCTGAAGACGCAGGAAGTAAGTAACAAAATCTGATGCGAGCATGAGTCGTGCCACAGATTCAATTCATTCTTTGTTTCTTAATTTATTTTTCTATATAAATTAAATTTGATTTTATAGCGCAAAAGCATACAAAATGGATATTGGTATAAAACTTCATTAGACTTGCTGTTATTAATACATTTTATTTCTTATTTGGTGACTTTAGAACGTCCAAAATTCCAAAAAACTAAAACTCTTCTACAACAATGTCGTTTTGCAGCGGACACAACGTTTTCTTAAGTTAACCGTAGAGAAGTGAAAATTACAAGATACCTGGTGTGTAATGCATATCCGTGATATACATGTTTGTCATGTTGTTTGACATACCTCATTTATGATTTTGCCGGAATGTTTTTCTCTTAATGGCCGACAAAAACGGTCGCATGTTTCGCAAATGTGCTGCACTGGTGACACCTGGTACACTTCCTTCAGTAGTCAGAAACTGAATTTCAACACGTTGATCTGCTTTGGACGCGTTGAGTATCAACGATGTCATGGACATATGTGTATTATACATTCAACAAACAGTTTGGGAATATTTTGGCCTCATGTTATTACTGACACCGAACTCTACAATAGTACTGGACAGAAATCAATAGAGATGGAAATAGAAAACCGTAGATGGAAACTGACTGGACATATCTTAAGAATGCCACAGCATAACATCCCTGCTGTGGCACTTATTTGGGCGCCCGAGGGAAAAATACATCGGGGTCGACCCAAGCAAATTTGGAGGAGACTAATAGAACAAGAGAGAAATTTAATGAGATGGGCGAGCTGGTCAGAAGCAAGGACTGCGTCACAGGATCGATCAGTGTGGCGACCCAAGTTGAAGGTCTTATGTGCCCCTAGGCACTGTCAGTGATGATGATGATGATGCATTCATCAAACTGCGCACTATGCCATAATTGGACTGTAACCTCGCAGAATAATCTTCTAGTTTTATACGGCCTGACTTTTGTGAACGTTTGCATCTTACGCTATCTTCTCGAGACCCCGATCAACAATTATTAGATTATACTTTATATCTCAAAAGTCAAGTAATACATTGAGCTCTTTCAAACAAAATGCTAAAACCATGCCTATGCTAAATAGCAATATGGCTCTGTTAAAAAAAGAGCAGCTGAGGCCGCCTCCGCTGACACCGTATCTGTTTGACAAATTTTACGTCCTTCAAGTTTCTCTGTCTCGTCCGACACAATAGCATACAAAAATAAGAAATTTGATATATTTATAGCGATATGTTGGGTACATACACTGCATTAAACTGTTTCTCGATTTCAACTGTAGTTTAAGCGATATTTAACTACAAAATTAGAGGAAGGACATTTGAAATGTGAGTTAGCATTCTGAACAGACTAGCAGCAGCCGGACCACGGAAGTTTGCAGGCTTCTACCCACATAATTAAATTTTTTGCATGATTGAGTCGTTTTTGAAATTTTGATTAAGTTTATGAGTTATTCTGTTTTTATGTACTTCCGAAGCGGAATTTTTTCTCTAGTATGGGCAGAGATTTAATGGGTCGAGGCGATTAGGAGCGCGATGGTGGTAGTGTACGCGGACAGAATTAATCAGCTAGGACTCTCGCCTCACCCGAAAGTATACGGGTAACAAAACGATCAGGCACTGGGCCAGCACGCCGAGCACCCGGTCCTGATGCCAGTGGTCCAGGCTACCCCGCCGGAGCCCGGCCTAACGCCACCAAGTCAAAACTCCTCCACAACGTTGACGCCAAACAAACCGCGCCAGCAAAAAAAAGAAAAAACCACAGCAGCCACCGTCTATAGTCTGTCAAGAGTCGCCCTTCCACTAGGAGACTTCAGCAAAAACAGCAAATAATAGAGTTAACAAGCTGGTGAACAAAAATAAAAGACGGTAACATGTACTAGTAAAGAAAAGGACGAAGTCCTACAGTAAAACTGATCAGTCCAGGATTAAAAAATAACCTTCATAAGATAAGCCACAAATAGATATACTAACACATCATAATCAAACTAATTCTTCGTTATCCATTAAAATCATAATTCATAATCAAACATAAAAGGTAACAATTAACATAAGCGAGATCCAGCAAAAATCATAATTACAGATGTAGGGTAGTTAAAACAGAACACATCGTTCACAAAATATAGTGCAAATAGTACAAAACATGGCATCCAAAAATAAATTCAAGTATCCAATTCCTTGGTGAGTAGGCTTTTGGTGCTTTAACAAATCCTTTATTCTTCATCCTTCTTCATAAATTGATTAGAAAAACATTTACATAATTCATAAGGAAAAATTTATCTCTAAAATTATTTCAAAGAACACACTTAGAAACACAATGTCCAACAGTTTCTTTTTCAAGTTCACAAAAGCAAAGTTCGCTTTTGTCGAAGAAGTGGAACTGGTATGTCCTGAACGCACCGTATTGAGTTAGTACCTGATTCACAAAAAAATCCCCAAAAACCCCTTTTTTTAGAATTTAGGGATCAATATGAAGAGCTGTCTACCCTTGTCTATCCTTCCATCTTTCCTGCCATTCTCTTAAACAGCTATCTCTAATTTTCTTCTTGACTTGAATATTGGTAATACCGAAGATTTTCTGTTCTTCTAAGTTCAATTATTCATTTGCAGTTTATCAGCAATACCCTTTAAGCCAAGGTGCGCTTTTACCCAGTGTGGGATTATGTTTCCTGGGTAATTTAAAATCATATCTTTCAAGTTGAAGATCAATTTACTTAGCGGACCGAGTTAAAAGAGCTCGTGAAGTCGCGATCAGAGAGTAAAGATGAAGCTCCCCGACTCGCCAAGAGAGTTTTGGGGTTTGGCGAACGTAGCAAGCATGGATTGGAAACCCCTAGTCGAATACAAACAACTCTTGATTATCCGCGGTTCTGGGTGGCACGAGTTCCGTGGATAACCAAAATTTACCATTAAAAATGCTGTTATTGCTAAGCCTCCTTGATCTAGTACGTGCTGAATTCCAAAAGATCACGTCGTCCATAAAGCAATAAGGCCGCCTTCTCCTGGTCCTCCAATACGAAATTTAAAGCGACTCCGCTGCTGTCGAGAACATGAGAGGCAGTAGTCGAGGAGGACGAACAGGTACAAAGAGGGTAAACTTTGTCTCCTCGTTAAAATTTCATATCCTTAATATGGCCGCTCCTTTACTTGGCCAACACTATCTAGGGCCATCATGTTGCAGTAAAAATAAGTTAAACAACAAGATGCGCGCATAATAGGTGCTGTGTTTTATTAAATTATTGTTATTACTAGTGGTTATTATTGCAAGAATATTAACATATACTGAAAAGTTACTTGTTTAAATATTCTTAAAACGCAGCTACTTGATTCTGATATTCACAGCAAAACATTTTTGTTTGATTCGGGATTACAGGCAGCGCAACAATGAGCTTATTCGCTAATGACGTAATACTTCAATAACCGGTACACGTTTATAGAACTCCCATTTCAGCGACCAAACAATTTTACCGCAACGTAGCGGCTAATTCTGAGTTGCCTATATTACATAAAATAACTTTCAATAATATAAAAAGAGAAAGCTTTAGCTTGCGGATATATTTCAAAGTAAGTCTTGAATAAAATCGGCGGAATAGATTTGCCAAATAAGAAAAAATCCAAACAAACTCATCATACCACTTACGCTTTCCCCCCCGCTTTCTAACAATACGGAAGAGTACGTCTCAAACAGATATCTTGTTTCCGTCCTTTTACAAGCCCATTTCCGTCAACTTCCTTTGTCACTCGCTTTTCTATTTTATCCGTTTCACAATGTGTTTCTGTGTCATCCTTTCTCACACTACGTACAGTTAGGATATATTAGTCGTAGCTACTTGTTTTATATAAAATAGCTTATGAAATAATGGTATGACTTGTTGAATACAATTCAATGCATTTTTGAAGATCTTTTGAAGACTTTGAGCGGTAAATATTCTTACAGACGTACAATTTCAGGATTCCAAGTTAATATTTTTCTCACAGGTATACGTATGATAAGTTTTTTTTCATGAAATACATATTTTCGAAAGTTATATTATTTTCTTTATACACATGTTACATAATAAGTAGAGAATGAAAATTCACATTCAGATTTTCGACATTTCTACAAGTTTTGAGCATTTCTATATACGGATGCTGTGTGTGTGTGAATATATGCGTATATATACATGTACGTATATGAGCCAGTATATGTGAGTCTGTGGAAAAGATATCTTAGACGCAAATGCAGTGATTCCAATGAAATTTTGTGCAATTATCATAATCTATTTATACTGAAGCCTTTATCCCTGCACAAAATTGCATTCTAGCTAAAATTATAACTTATAGCAGCATACAAACTGTGTTCAAGATAATTTTAATGAGGTACTGTTTGAATTTAATGTTTTCTAAATTTGTGTGCTATAAATTAAAATATAATCTCAAAATGGTGTTACATATAGAATATTACGCGCAGGAATATAACAGTTTATAAAACTTCAATAAATAGATTTGCCTAATATCGCAAAGTATTCCTTTAAAATTAATATTTTAGCAATATATATTCATACATTTTTTTACACACTTACAAAGTATATTTGTCATAGTTTTATGTAGCCAAAATGCTGATTTCTGCTACACTCTAGACACTTGCATTCAAGTAACTAAAATATATCATGTTAAATTTATCCTACTATGTCATGTGTAGTAATCTAAAGCATAAACACTGCTTCAATAGCAGTCATCGTAATCAAATAATCAAATATCTACCAGAAATGAAAACAAAAATCGTCTGTAATATAAAATGGAAATATTAAACTTCGCATATCTTTGTAGCGCGTAATACTTTTTTTATTGCCAAATAAACTATGCGAAAGACGTTGGAATTTCCCCCTTTGCCATTAAAATGCTTTTTCTACAAATCGCATTTATCTTTTTGGCGTCATAAATATTTCACCTTGTATGTGAAAAGTAGAAACGCTGTTCTCGGTGTAAATAAAATCATTACTCGTAAATAACAATGCATCGTTCTAGATTCCAATGTTTATGTTATTCTTCGTATTTCTAGAACACTTATTATGTTTGCCGTATGTGGAACAAATGTTCTATCGCGCGTGTGGTGGAATTTTCCTATTCAGCTCCTGAAAGATTAATGATTTAAAAGGGACAGTTACTAAAAAACTTTCACAAAAGCTGAATAAAAAATATGGTGTGTGGGCAGTATGTGACCTTTCGAGCACACTCATTTCATTCATTTGTTCTTTTTTTTTGTATAATCATTTGTGTTTCAAAGAAGCAAATAACAAATGTGAGGTACATTTTAGATAACATCAATTTTGTACTTTTAATACATCTTCAATTTACTTTCCATCGTACTTCCATGGTAATGTATAAGAAAAGTATTGGAATTGTGGCAAAATTCGCAACTCAACATTTCGACCAATCTACACGTTTTGAGAACTTTAGAACAAGAACCCACCGTTTTTAACGTGACGTATGTGTCCGTGCAATGTATGTATCTATTCTAGATCAAAATCTAATCAAGGAAATTTTTCAAAAATTGGTAGATAAGTCCCAAACTTTGTTCCCTACAAAATTACTTTTCGGGAGGCTGGAAAGCACTTTGAAATTAAAACCAATCGATAATATATCTTTTAACGCTATGTAAGAATTAAAGTAATGTAGATTGGTTAATTCATTTAAACTATATTTTACAAAAAGCAATGTTACTTATATAGCATATTAAGCAAAACTATTTGTGAGGCAATTCAATGCATTTTGTCAAACTCTTTCTATTTAAAAAATAATTGACGTTTACAGAATATATTAAATACGAATATTTGAAAGGTAATGCAATTAAATTTCACACATAACTGGAGTGGTGTAGCTGGTATCCTAGTTAGATAATTTAAATTTAAAGATCAAGTAATTTAAAGAATGAAAATTCTCTGAAGTTTGAAATTCTGTGCAGTGGTATTCGATGGCTGTGCTGTAACTAAAGTAAATCATTAAACAAAAAAAAAAATCACTTTGTAACGTTAAGAGGAAATCTTAAATTTTAAATCACTAAACTGTAGCAAAGTTGTATACATTGTATTGCCAAAACAATTGCTCTTTTACATAGTCATTTAATGCTTTTTCCCAACTATCATTTATCTTCTAGCGACAGATAATATATGACTTTTGTACGAATTTTAGGTATTTACTTGGTGTAAATGTAATACTTATAAAAAAAAAACCGTGATTTCTACTTAAATTTGTAATTGTAAAAATGTTATCATTGATGTTACTCTAAATTCTACAGTCCATGCTACTATTTGATTTTATAGAATACACTTTTATTCGTGGCATCCGTTTTTTTGTCCGTAATATTTCCCCATCCATCTTTTTGATTGATGGCAAAAAGCCATAGAATTCTTCGAAGAATTTAAAAAAATTCTCAAAAATTTCAGACCAAAATACGAAAATGTCAATCTATATATATATATAATCATTAAAAATCGATATTGCAACACCATGAAGGAATGAACGCAGCCGTATACAAATTGCAGTACCGGCAAAACAGAGAGTCATATTCAAATGATTAAATTTTCGTACGTATCGGGTCAAGTGACACCCTGTTTCGGGTGATAAAGACCATCAGCTCGTCCCGTAAATGCTATCAGCTACGATTTTCAGCATTTACAGGACGAAGCGATGCCTCAAAGATGTCAGAGAGCTGCATACCAGCTGCATACCAATGACTGGGGAACGAGACCGTAGCTTGGAGCTGCCGGATGTGGATTTGTCGATGCGTGCAATTGCCACGAGTTTTAGGCACGACGTGAGTATCATCCAGCAATGCGTGACACGATGGACGCGGGTAAATCAAAGAACACTACGAAAAGGAGGTGGATCGAATAGACGCTCGACACAGCTCACAGACCGTCAGGCTTGAAGAACGGCTCATCGAGACCCGTTCGCAACAGCAAGTGACATCCGAAACAGCCTATCACCATCAATGGTTGAACCTGCGTACACCCAAACCATTCGCAACATGTTGCATGAAGTACAGCTGAGTGCAAGGTACCCAGACACCGGGGTGCCATTAAGCGCTAGACAAAGGAATGTACGTCTGACGTGGTGTCGTTGCCATCGCAACTGGATCAACGAATGGCATTGAGTATTGTTTACGAATCAATCTCGCTTCTGCCTGTGGAGGAGTGAAAACCGTAGTCGGCTTCCCAGGGAATGCTACTTGCCAGCCCATATCACCGAGCATCACATTGTCTCCACACCGAGCATCATGGGTTGGGGCTGTATCATGTTTGATCAACGGACAGCTCTGGTGCACATTGCAAGTAATCTCACAGCGGACCGGTACGTAACACTAGTTGTGATGCCCTGTAGTTCTGCCACTAGTGTAGGCCGTCCCCGGCACAGTGCTCCAGCCAGATAATGCCACACCGCACGGCGAACTCTCAATAGCCTTAATGAAATTCACAACAATTTCTGGTCGACAGCATCGCTGGATCTCTCTCCCACTAACCACGTGTGGGACGTGATTGGACGTCAGATGCACAGGGGATTACAGGTACATACTGTAGACGAATTGCGTGCCGTAGTGGACGCTGCTTGGATTACTTCAGACAACCATTAATAGCTTTATTGATAGTATGCCTCGCCGCTTAGCGACTTGTGTAATTACCCGTAGGGGCCTCATTCTTTACTGAATTAAGAGGTTTCTTTTGCATATTTTTGATTGTTCTTTTAATCATTTGCGCACATGACTCTCTCTTCTAACGGTACAGTGATTTGTATATTGCTACAGGAATTCCTTCATGGTGTTGTAATTTCACTTTTGACGAGTATATATATATATATATATATATATATATATATATATATATATATATATATATATATATATATATATATATATATATATATATATAATATATTATATGCACACGCAAAATCGTACAGATATAAAAGAAAATATTTAATAGCAAATTGATTGATTACTTGTATGCATATTCTAATTCTATATATGATACAAAATATTACATTAAAAGATACAGAATAATAATCAATTAAAATAAACGGATTCCATTTGTAAAAGTTATATTTAAAGAAATTTGCGGTGAAGGAAAACGTTTTGATTATTTTTCTTTCCATTAAATTATCAAAAGAAAACTCATAAACTCTAAACTATATTTTAAAACTGCTTAAAATATATCCTAATCTTGAGCGCCTATAGAACTTTTTTCAAAGGGAGGGGCAAATCACTAGTTACCCCTTGAGTGTGACAAACTCAAGAATACAACATCAACTAGCTCTATGCTCACATTTTTAACCTTGAATGGCCACGGGGACAAGTGCCCCCTTGTCCACCCCTATTGGCGCTCATAATCCTTATATCTAACCCATATTTTCTTATATTCGTCAAACAAGCACAGTGCTTTTACAGATACCTTTATAAATCTGATCTTCCACAACTCGACGTCTGTAACCGCAATCATAAGCGGCTTCCCAAGTCAGAAAAGCACCCAAGAGCACTTAATCACTAACAGATCCAGGGGGCGAGGGGCGTCAACCCCTTCATCCATAAATGAAATCGTCTGCACTAGATAAAATGGCATTTTTATCTATATTGTGGCTATATACGAGAAAAAAACAGCACCCCCCCCCACAAAAAACAAATCCAAATTATGGTTCCACCATTGCAAGTAACTGTTGAAAATTGATGAGTTCTTCACAGTGGCGGATCGAGCTTACATGGGGTCACTTGTTGAAAATTTTGTCTGGGCCCTTGCATCAAACTAATTTCTATTCACTAGTAAAAATAAACCATATTCTGGTCATATGTACGTAATAGATACACGAATGTAGTAAACCAAATATAATTAGATGGTATAGATTTAAAAGCATTTAAATTGATGTTTAAATGAAATTCAAACTTTTTGCCATTAGATAAAAGTTTAATTTTCCCGACATAAATAATGATTTAAAGTTCTACTCAAAATTTCTAACATTGCGAATATCACTTAATGGCGATGTTACATTTGCATTACAATTTTTAATTTTGCCTGCCTCGGGTATGATCGCTGTGTTTTAACGAAATAAAAATAAATGTCCTGAAATGAAATAGTTGGTCATCTTTAAAAGTTCCTGGAAAGCAATTGATTTTTCAGTTGTGTATCCAATTACTCGGGAAGTTCTTCATCTCCAAATATTAGTTTTTCAGTTTTACGTTTTTTAACAGATTCATCAAGTGTTTTAAAATAATCACTGCTCACTGTTTAAGCAAAAAAATAATAGCAAATGTAAGTAGACCTAAAATGAAACAAAAATATTTTAAAGATTAACTATATATTACTGTTACGAAGGTATCCTCAAAAGTGTATACGCAGGATACACGAAGGATTCCAAGTTTCTGGATAACATACGTTTATTCACAAGCACAAAGTACACAGGAACATTATACAATCAAATAGCATTTAAATGGTCCACTCATTTCACAGAATAAGCAATGTTATTCTCAAAATACTGATGAAATTAATTTCACAAAACAGAACTCTACTATTCTCAAACCATTGACAAAAATCACCATCCAATATAGCTCGTGTCACGCCAATTTGTCAACTCCCAAATTGAACTCCACTTTTGAGATGACTCCTATTTATAATCTGTCCATAGAAACTTCTAGAAATGCATAGAAATCTCTATCTCACAAAATAATCGTTCTATCGTGAAGTTTCTGGAACATTCCTGAAGTCGCCAGATGTCGCCAAATTGTCGATAAATTGACAAATCTGGAAACCTTGTGCTCACGTCATTCTCACGTCCTGCTGATGTCATGGACTGTGTTTTCTTCATCAAGCCGTTGAGACAGAAGAAAGCGGGCCCGTCAAAGGGAAAATTGCACTTTTGCAACATTACTAATATGATAAATAAAACAATGCAAATGATTGTACAAAAAATTATAGCAAAGGCTATTTGAATGCTGAAAATTATTTTAATTATGGATTAGTGTCGATTATGAATCAATGTCGTAGATTTTACAATGCAAATAATGTGTACAGTGCATTTCCCCCTGTGATAAACGGGAGCACAGAGCAGAATTATTCCGCTCCTACACACTGCGGTTACGGTTGACATAGCCGTTTTTTTGTTGTTTTAAATAATAAGGTCAATATAATATTAAAGAGATCTTACAAAATAGCGAAGTACAATTCAATTCATCAAAATTAGTATTGGCGAAATTTTTAGCAACTCTACAAGATGAATTTTCATGTCCAGCTAATGTTGTTTGAAAAGGATGTTCCGTGGCTATTTGTTGCATTTTTTCTATTAACTACAGTTTCATTTAGCGTAGCTTTTTAGATTTAGTATAATTCTATTCCCAATCTGAGATTAAACGAAATAATATTTTATATAAAAGGTACTTTTGAAATATTATCGATATTTATGAAATATAGACAAATATATTGCGATATTTAATTTTTCACCATCATATACAGGGTGATTATAATTAAAGTTCCCGGTTTGAAAATGGTCTCAAATAAAAAGCACTGGTAGAATGATTTGAACTCTCGTGAACACTCGTGAGCACTCGTGAACACTCGTGAAGCAATGCAATTTTGTTTGGTGAAGAACAAACAGTTGTTCAAAGAGTCGCTACTAGAAGAATAATTGGCGCTTTACTACACTAGAATGCAATACAAAAGTAATAAACGTTGACTTACTCATTGCCTAAGGACATAATAAATGTTCAATAGCTGTTCTTCGAATACTGGATTAAAAGTCGATCTTTCATTATCATATGCATGCAAGTAATGAAAAAAACATTTCATACATTGAAACAATGTTAAATTCTAAGCAAACGTAAGACTTATCTTTTTTCACAAAAAGTCGATTTAACTTGTTTTGCATAATTGCTCTTCAAATGCTGCTGTAAATTTTCATAAGACAGTGACGTTGCAATAAACGTTTGCTATAAAAAAGGAAGAGCGGAACTTGTTTCTCATAACTTAATGAAAAATCTCTATTGTTCTGTCTTAATGACTATCATTAAAAGATCGTGCTCTTGTCAAATTGTTGTATGAGAATAACAACTCTTGTTTAGTAGCTCTTAGAAAGTTCAGAACGTTGAAAAAGTTAAAGTCTGGTCCTGTGTATGGCAAAAGCTTGCGAAAAATGATTTTAAAATTTGAAGAGACTGGCTTTTTGGACATCAAACCTGGCAGGGGACGGAAAGTAGTCGATGGAGAGATAGTGGAAGACGTAGCTACAGCTTTAGAAGAGCGTAACACTAACGCATCTGCGAGTGCACGTGGAATTGCCTGATCATTAGACGTACCCTCCAGTACGTTGCAAGAAATTTTGAAACACATTTTGAAATGTTATCCTTACAAACTGACCCATGTTTAACAGTTGCTACCTGCGGACAATGTTGCACGTGAAATGTTCGCACTTCAATTTCTGGCTCGGATACAAGTGGACGATGGTCTTGGAAAGTTTTGTGGACTGACGAAGCACACTTCCACCTCCACGGATCTGTTAATACTCAAAATTGCAAAATCTGGGCAACCGAAAATCCACAAGAACTACGCCAGGTGCCTCTTCATTCCCCCAAAGTCAATGTGGAGCGGATTTACAGCAGCGTTTATTATCGGGCCTTTCTTTTTTGAGGAAGTTGGTCCTCATGGCCCCGTCACCTGTTCTGTCAATGGCCATCGATTATGAACGTCTTTTGAAAAGTCACGTTATACCCACACTGCAAGAGCGTCAGTGTATCGATAACACTATTTTCATGCAGAATGGGTCTCCACCACATATCGCAAAACCAGTAAAGCGGCTACTTCGCAGTCATTTTGGAGATGACAGAATCATCAGCCGTCATTTTCCTGTAAGATGGTCAGAACGTTCCCCTACCTCAGTCCATGTGATTTTTAGCTTTGGGGGATCTGAAGAATGTGGCGTTTAATGGACACATTACCAATTTAGCAGAACTTAAAGCTAGCATCACGCATCACATCCACAACATCTCTACAGAAACACTCAAGTCTGTTGTTGAACACGCCATTTTGCGCTTTCAACTTGTTTCAGAATGCGAAGGACAGCATTTTGAACATTTATTACGTCATTAGCCAATGAGTAAGTCAACGTTTATTACTTTTGTATTGCATTCTAGTGTAGTAAAGCGCCAATTATTCTCCTAACGGCGACTTTTTGAACTACTGTTCTTTTCTTCACCAAACAAAATTTCATTGCTCCACGAGTTTTCACGCAAAATTTCAAATCATTCTGACCAGTGCTTTTTATTTGAGACCATTTTCAAACCGGGAACTTTAATTACAACCACCCTGTACTATCTGGGAAAATACGATTATCCGTTTTGAACTCAATTTAGGCTTATTCAAAGAGTTGGCATGATAAAAAAAATTACGCATGACCTGTCTGGCTATAAATAAAGTAAATAAAAGTTTTGACGTGAAATGGTAGAAATAGTGTGAACGTGAAATCCACACCGAAAATATATTTCAATTTAATTATTTTTCCGTGTGCAGTTTAGCCTATTCGGAAATAGTGATTTGAAAACTATTTATTTAAACATTTAAAGCCCCATTTCATATTTATCGCAAATAAACACTTTTACAAAGCCCGAGGGACACAAAACAATGAATACAAAAAACGAACGAATGCTATGAATTAAAGAAATAGAGATAATCATTTGCATTAACGGTACAAATTTTTCTGGTGAAATTTGCAAAAAAAAAAAAAAAGAATGACAAGTTACTAAAAATGGCTTATGGTATGAGAAATTCGAGTGGAGCCCCACTCATTTATTCAAATGTAAATCATCCGAATTCTAAGCATTCACATACGTATCTACTAAAAAATTTATTCGGCGTTGTCCGAGAATTTAGAGCAGTGACCGTTTCGTACCCGTGTGTGTACCCACGTAACAATATTTTAGCTTAATTTTGTTATAAGCAAACGTATTGTTAAAAATGTATTTAACGCTGCTCTATAATTGCATTTTATATCCCGGACAATGACGATATAAACAGGCGTATTGTTAAAACGTTATTTAATTCTGTTCTATAATTATATTTTAAATCGCGGATAAATACGGCGTTGCCATATATGATGTAAACTTTTCATTGCAATCACATCAGAATTCACTGCAAATTCTCCAAAACCAAAGAACACTTTAACAATACTCCCTCTTTTAACACCAATAACAAAAAAGACAAGAAAGATCAATCATGCATAAACATTGATTATGAAACACTTTCCAACTGAAATGCAATTTCATTTAAAAATTTCTAAAATGTGATACATTCAGTGGTGATATATTTTATATTATCACAGTACTACAGTAATTTATTATACTTAAATATTTAAAACTGTATCGAAATATAAATCATCTGATTCTCTATGCAAAATCAAGGAATATTTCATTCATATAACGTATATTCCAGACTCCAGAGCTAAATAATTCTGTGTGAAAAAAATTCAGCAATTCATATGTAACTCACTCTACAATCGCTTGAGATATTTGCATCCTGCATAAGTTAAAATTAGGCTTCGTTGAAGAAATAATGAAAGTTTAGGGATCATTTAAAATCCCAACTATTGTAATTGCATTGGCACAGAATTTAGATACACAGATAATACACAGATACACTGATAATATATATGTGTGTGTGTGTGTATGTATTGAAAGTATTGGAATCGTGCCGAAGATCGGAACTCGAAGTTTCGAAGGATCTACACGTTTTGGCACTTCTAGAACACGAAAAAACTATTTTTAGGAAGACGTCTGTGTGTGTAAGGGTGTATCTGTGTATATTTCTGTGTGTCTGTGAGGATATTGCATCCAGTCTAATTGAAAAACTATTGGACCGAATTTCATAAAATTTGGTAGGTATGTTTTTTCTGGGAAATCCTGATGTTCATTAGATTATAGTACGATTCGTAATAAAAGAATCTGCCTTCTTTGCGAAATGGCCGGCAGAAATTGCCTTTATCCACTGTAGCAAAAAACTAATGGAACAAATTTAACAAAATTTGGTGTATAATATTTCAATAACCTACAAGTGATTTATATACCAAATTTAACAAAATTTGGTATTAAAATCATTTGTAGGTTATTCTTGTACGATTCGGGAAAAAGGAACGGGCTATTTTTGCGAAATGGCCCGCAAAAAACGTTAATATAAAAATAAGATTACGTGTGCTCAATTATATCAATTAAATTCATATTTCATATGTGATTTTAGACAACAAAAATAATAAGACCAACCCCATTACTCTAGGACAAGCCGTTCTTGAGATATTCCCGTTTTTTCGCGTTTTCTCTAAGCCACCTTTGACAATAAGTCCAGCTATCAAATGAGAACCAAATTTAAGTTTAACGTGCAAATTCAATGTCATTTAAAATACTTATGGCTGTTATTTTGTGCAGATAAACTCAAATTATTATTAAAGAAATAAAGAGAACGTGAATATGAGTCTGCAGGGAAAGACATGTGCTGCCCACATCAGAATTTTTAACAATATTACAACAATGATTTATAGAAGTGAACGGGGATTATTTGCAGGCCATTTCGAAAAAAATGTAGGATCTATATTTAAAGATCCACTAAATTTTTGTAAAATAAAATGTTCTAAAAATTTAAGCTGTGTACCAAATTTTAACTCTCTAGGACGTAGGAAAGTGCATTAAAAATGCCTTCAAATAAGTATATCATGAAGAGTTATATAAAATTAAAAAAATTGAAAAGTTGTTATTTACCAAATTTATTATTCAATGCCTCTGTCACATACAAGATGATTAAACTCCTGGAAAGATATTTATTATATAATATATCTCTTTTTTTTTTCTGGAGGATATCCCAAAAGTCAGAATTAAATTGAATTTGTTATTTTCCCTATATTAAATAATTTTTAATTAAAAAAACTTCTTAATATATTTTACTGAAATTTTTTTTATATATTTTATGGGATAATATGAATATTTTCTAAAAATTTCGAAGCAATTTGTGAATTTTAAATTTGCTTAAAAAATGTTTGAAAAAGTAGGTCCTATAGGGTTCAATGTACTTCATTTTTTCAATCCGGGTTCAATAAAAAACTAATTGGGTGATATTATTTATTTATATTCCAATAGGTCCCACAGACCGTCTGAACAACATACTAAAATTTAATTTTGATTAAGTCATTTTTTCGGCAGTTATCGTACTAACGGACAGACAGACAGACAGACAGAATGAACAAAGTCATAAACACGTTTCAACTATGTTGTAAAGTGTTAAAAACAGTTGCCTCGATGGTGTTCTGGTACGCATTACTTCTGTAGCTCTACAATACGCGGTTTGAAAGCTGTAGGGGTAAAGTAAAAAAATGACTTTTGAAATCCTTGACAATGCATGTTATTGGCTCTCGCACCATTATATACTCTAAACGTCATTAATCGCTCATTAACGTCACATCCGAGTGAGCGCTATCAGACGGAAGTCGTTTTTTATTTTAATTTGGTGTCATGTACCTATACAGTATTTGATTCTATTTATAGGGGATAGGTCCGTATTTCAGCTGTGACATGCGGTTTCGACAAATTTCTATGTTGATGCTTCGGTCTCTCTCTCATTCGCTCTCCCTCTCTCACTGGCTCTCCCTTTATCACTCGCTCTCCCTCTCTCACTTGTTATCCCTCTCTCACTCGCTCTCACTCGCTCTCCCTCTCTCTCCCTCTCTCTCCCTCTCTCACACGCTCTTCCTCTCGCACTCGCTCTCCCTCTCTCACTCGCTCTCACTCTCTCCCTCCCACCTCCCCTCTCTCCTTCCCCCTCCCACCTCCCCTCTCTCCTTCCCCCTCCCACCTCCCCTCTCTCCTTCCCCTCCCACCTCCCCTCTCTCCTTCCCCCTCCCACCTCCCCTCTCTCCTTCCCCCTCCCGCCTCCCCTCTCTCCTTCCCCCTCTCTCCTCCCAATCTTCCCCTCAACCCCCTCTCTCTCTCTCTGTGTGTGTACCTGTGTATATCAGATTGGAGTATGTAGCAATATTAACAACCGAAGTGTAGTTCAAATTACCCCATTCACTGTATACTACTTTCTTTGTCAGAGGAATTATCATTACTTTCCATAGGGAATATTACTGTTCGAATCTTTAACCTTCCGTTAATCGCGTGGGTTTTCAAAACGCCTTCACGTGCTGAGGCCGTTAATGCCAAGCCGCTTTTTTATTGTTTCAACAAATATTTTTAACGTTTAAGGGAACAAATGTATTTTAATTCGAAATATGAATCGTTTCAATAAATATCTATTTAAAAACTTGAAATGTTTCGTTAAAACATAACATAGTTTAATGACACGTTGTTAAAGAGAAAAATTGGTACTTTTAAATAGATAATATAATTTAGAAATAGAGGGCTTTTTCCACCCATGCCCGCCTCCACAAAATTAAGAGGTCTATGACGCTCATCGATGACAATTACAATACTGAATTTTATTCCAATTTATCAATTTTTATAAAGTTCTGATGCCAACAGAAATATACGGTTACAGACACAACGACACATAGACTGAGAGACACTCGATCATTGTGAAAATAATTTATTCTTGTTCAGGAATGCTCAGAGTCCGAAGGTTAGAGTTTTAATCCTATCACAGTTTTTCCTTTTACATTATTATTACCTCCACCGAAGTAGAATTTAATTCATCAAAATTAGCATTGGCGAAATTTTTAGCAACTCTACATGATGGATTTTCATGTCCAGGTAATGTTGTTTGAAAAGAAATTTCTATGGCTATTTGTTGCATATTTTTCTATTAACTACAGCCTCATTCGGCGTAGCTTTGTAGATTTTGGCAAATTCTACATTTTCTTGTGATTAAACGACATTATATTTTATATAAAATATACTTCAAAATATTATTGGTATATATGAAATATAGACAAATATATTGCGATCATTTATTTTTCGCCATCATATACTATATAGGAAAATACGATTATCCGTTTTGAACTCAATTTAGGCTTATTCAGAGAGTTGGCAAAAAATTTACGCATAACCTGTCTGGCTATAAATAAAGTAAATAAAAATATTGACGTGAAATGGTAGAATTAGTGTGAGCGTGAAATTCACACCGAAAATATATTTCAATTTAATAATTTTTCCTTGTGCAGTTTAGCCTATTCGGAAATAGTGATTTGAAAACCATGTGTTTAAAGCCCCCATTTCAAAATTATCGCAAATAAACACTTTTACAAAGCCCGAGGGACACAAACGAACGAATGCTAGGAATTAAAGAAATAGAGGTAATCATTTGGATTAACGGTACAGATTTTTCAAATTTTTCTGGTGATATTTAAAAAAAAAAGACAAGTTACTAAAATGGTTTATGGTATGAGAAAGTCGAGTGGAGCCCCGCTCATTTATTCAAATTTAAAATATCTGGATTCTAAGTATTCGCATCTACTAAAAATTATATTCGCCGTTGCCCGATAATTGGGATCAGTGACCGTTTCGTACCGTGTGTGTACCCACGTAACAATTTTTATCTTAAAGTTGTTATAAGCAAACATATTGTTAAAAATGTATTTTAGTCTGTTCTATAATTGCATTTTTTATCCGGGACAACGACGATATAAACGGTCGTATTGTTAAAACGTTATTTCATTCTGTTCTACAATTGCATTTTAAATCCCGGACAACGTCGGTATAAAAGAGCGTATTATTAAAATGTTATTTAATTTTGTTCTATAATTATATCTTAAATCCCGGACAAAAAGGGCGTTGCCAGGTATATAAGATGAAAACCGTTCATTGCAATCACATCAGAATTCGCAGCAAATTCTCCCAAACCACAGAACACTTTAACAATACGCGCTCTTATAACAACAATAACAACAACGAAAAAACCTTTGCGTTGATGGTGTTTTGGTACGCGTTACTTCTGTGGCGCTACAATATACGCGGTTTGAAAGCTATAGGGATGCGGTGACTTTGTTAAAAATTCTGTAAAAACTAAACAGGAAAAGAAAACCATCTTTAAATTTATATAATCTATAGAATTTGTCTTTCTAGTGGCGTCTTATAGTGAAATAGTCTGTGGAAAAATTTGGCTTCTTGTCCATTTTTTCTTTAGAATGTTTTTTCTTCAACACTCATTTATCTTTTTGGTGTCAAAAATATTTCGCCTTGGTAGAAACAAAATCATTACTTATAAATAACAATGTTGTGTTCAGAATCCCAATGTTTATGCTATTTTTCGCAATTTCCGAAGACTTATTTCTTCCGATATGTGGTGTTTCCTTCTGTGGTTTTTCCGTACTTTTCCATTTCCATACGGATTACGAAATATATTCTGAAACGGAAAAATAAAATTTTTAAAACTGTTTTTCAAATATTTATTTAATAAAAAATAAGAATGATATATTTTGTAAATGTGAGACCAGAATATGTCCTCACATGAGACATTTTTATTTGATTATTTACGATGCCTAGAACGACTAACAAAGCTCTAGTTCGGCTGGCGCCGGGGTTTACGACAACGTGAACTTTAAGGTCATAATACTATAAATTTAGGTGTGCCAGGCCACAGGGGCTGAGAGGGGCCTTGATAAATGTGAAGTGATGCCATTGGGTTCAGAAGAACCAATGAGCGCCAAGGGGGAGAAGGGCGGAGCTGCCCCCCCCCCCGCCGAAGGAACCACAAGTCAGTCATATACGAAAGAGATTTGCAGGTGGTCATGTAGAGATAGAGCGATATAGACGAAATCAGAGAGTGCAGATATAGAAAAATGAGAGTTCTGTGATATACGAAATGAGAGTTGCTGTTGGAGATGCAGAGTTTGGAACAGACGTAAGACAACGAGCAGTAATATATACGAAATGAGTTTGGAGTAGACGGAAGACAACGAGCTTAGTCACGAAAGAGAGTGCATTATAAGTACGAGATGCGAGACACACACCACAGAGTTGTGCCAGTACTTTCAGCAATAAGACGGATGCAAGCCTCAGAGTGATGATAAGCCCAAGATTAAACTGGAAGGTATGTGCTCATTTTCACAGGTCATAGACACTATCGTAAATCTAACTATTTCTGGTCACATATCTCCCATCGTTAAAATAATTAAATGAAAATTGATAATAATGATAAATGGATGTTATTGATAAATTGATGTTGTTAATAAATTATATTATTTAAGTTAAACAGTCTAATCTTTTTATATTAATTAATAATTCTTTTCAGGACTTACACAAAAGGTAAAAATAATTGGAGGGTTTATTGCGGCACAACAACGAGCAATGTACGTTAAATGTTAATTCCTCTTTATGAGATCAACGGCCATGTTAAAGATAAATAATTAATATTAATATAGTTTAAATTTATAAATGAATATAATAAATTTTATTTCGTATTGCCACAGTAAACATGAAATAATTATGTGTAGTGCATTGCTATAATGACGGAAATGTTTATTACTTGTAGATAATGAACTTCAAAAATAGACAATAAACATTTGTTTACAATAAATCAAATTGCTGCTTAAGATAAAATTTTGAAAAATGTCCCTGAATAAAGCAGGCACATGACAGCTTACATATGTCTGTTTTATTCAAGAAAGTTTTGCAAGATTTTAAGCTACAATATTTGTATAAAATATTGGATTACATATATAAAGGGAATACCTAGTATGACAGGAACAATGCTTACAAATAATATCTATCTAGTTATTTATAGTTTATCTTCATCATCCATGACTCGATAGCTTACTGAGGGTCATGGCCTTCCTCATAAGATTCTTCCTATGATCAATACTTTTAACACTTTACAACATAGTTGAAGACTGTTTTTGACTTTGTTCATTCTGTCTACTACTGTCTGTCTATCTGTGCGTTAGCACAATAACTACCGTAAAAATGACTTTATCTATATGAAATTTTAGTATGCTGTTGAGACGGTCTATGGGACATTTGGGAATGTAAATGAATAGTATGACCCAATTATCTGTGGATTGAACCCGGGTTAAAAAATGAAATACATTGAACCCCCATGGGACCTAATTTTTCAAACATTTTGTAAGCACAGTTAAAATTTACAAATTTCTTCGAAAATCGATGCTCTTAGGAAATGTTCAAATTCTCTCATGAAATATATAAAAGAAAATCAGCAGAATATGTTCAATAGTTTTTGCAATAAAAACTAAAATAATAATTACACCCATATAACATGAAGATATCACGTGATCCACTTCAAAATACAATATGGTATCCATATTTCCTTGCTTTTGTAAAAATAGAGATTTTAAACGTTCTTTTAAATATATATTTATTGTTGCATCCGTCTTAAAACCCCTTAATTTTTGCGTGTTTTCTATGCATCAATATTCTGCGCCAACGCAATTAAAATATTTTTGAATTTCAAGGATCTGTAAACTTTGATTTTTTCTACAACGAAGCCTAATTTTAATGGGTGTAGAATGTAAACAAGCGATTGTATGATAAGTGTATAAGAATTGCTGAATTTTTTTCACGCAAAACTCTAGAGTCTGTAATGAAAGTGATATGAATGAAATATTCATAGCTTTTACATAGAGAGCCAGACGATTTATATTTTGATGACGTCATTCGAATAAAGTTCATTTTTTTCGATGATGTTTGAAGTTTCCAAATATAATAAATTATTGTATTAGTGTGATAATTTAAAATTTGTCAGCGCTGAATGTATCGGATTTTAGAGATGTCAAAATAAAATTGCATTTCAGTTCGTAAGTGATTCATAATCAATACTTAATGCTTGATTGATCTTTCTTGTTAATATTAAACACCAAAAAGTCCTTGCCCACAGAATTGATCCATCTCTATTTCGGTTGTCCTCTAGGTTTTTTCTCGGTCGGTATGGATTTAAAATTGTCCTTGTGATTCAGTTATTGTGTTATCCATCCATAGCAAATACCATGCCCATTGTTAATTTTAAGGTAATTTATTATGTCAAAATATTTTATAATTTGTATAGTTCAAAATTATATCGTCTTCTCCAAGTATCATTTTCCTGTATTTCGCCAAAAACACTACGCAAAAATGTTCGTTCAAAAATACAAGGAGCATTTCCACCATGTCCTGTGAGTGTCCAGGTTTCTGAAGCATAAATAAAGGTAGGTCTTATAAGTACTTTATATGGCTGTAATTTTATTCTTCACCCAATCAGGTGTGATCTCAAAAGAATTCTTAATCCACGAAAGCAGCGATTTACAGCTATATATCGGGTTTATAATTTTTAGCTAATATTATTTTTGTAGTTTACTTGAAATCCCAGGTAGTTAAGCTGCTCGACAGATTTAAATTTCTACAAACCAACCTCAAATAAGAGGGTGAGAGACCAATTTCTGGTAAAAGCTATATATGTAGTTTTGATTTGGTTAATTTTCAGAAGCATTTTATCAGCAGAGATCTCCAAAGCAAGAAAGGTTTCCTTAAGATCTATAGTGGTTCTAACTATAATATCGATATCATCAGCATATGCAAGAATATGAATGTATTTTTGGCTCCTTATCATTTTATACTCCTAAACTGCATTTAAGTGTATCCTTTGTAACATAACTTTATAAGCTCTATTTTTCTTCTCAGTCGTAACCTAGTATTCAGTATCAAATCATATCACCCGTTATTTCCTTTTTTTGCTTTTCGAAGAACATAATTCATTTGTTATAGTTATCGGAAAGAAATGCATCGATTTTGTTTAACAAAATGTGATAATAAATACATTACATATTTTCAATTTGCTTTACTGATAAAAAAATATCCAATAATCGAGTAACCAAATGCTTCATAAAAAATACTTTCATAGTCAAATTAAACTATGCTAATGTATAATGATGTTTAATGCGCTATGGGCTTAATGGAAGCATGCGTTTTGTTTTAACATGATTTCCCTTAATACGGCGATTTCGTGTTTTCGCGCTCTTCAGGATTGATGTTCTGTCGTGCTAAATAACGATGGAATTAACAAACCTGAACCACAAATGAGTGTCAACCTTGAGCCAGTTATCGCATCCTCCTGCATTCTGAGATCAATACCATTTAAACATGAGCCTGGCTGCGTAAATGATTGAATTCGTTGGTAACTACAGAGGTTCACGCAAACTTGCGGGTTATAGCAAGATTTCCTACTTCCAGGACAGTAATCGAGAAATATATGAAGACCAGAAAACTATGTCACAGATGGTATTTGATCCACTGAAGAGGCCATTAAAATATGTTGGAACGTCCCTAATCAGAGAGTTATATGACTGTAAAGTTGGCCATATTACAGACTTGGGTGGACTGAAATTATTAATTTTAATATTTGAATCCGCCTGCATAACATAACTTCAATAACTGCAGAAAATAAAATAATGTGGGGCAAGTTTTATTTCTACCAGTTGAGTTTCTAGCTATTTCATAACGAAGAGCGCTAAACAGATCCAGAAATACTGGCGTTGCAGTTGGAGTTCAATGTCACGTTAAGAACAATAACTTAGAATTTCAAGTTTCAAATGTATGTTTATACAAATATTAAAGCGGTGTACAAATAAAATTTGTCCGCAAAATGGCCGTTATACCTTTTGACATTAATATGTCGACGAAGATAATTTAAATAACTTACTACGCTTTAGATAAATTTAATGCACTGTATTGATTACTTGTATGTATACGTAAATTTTATATATGATACGGAATAGTATGCAACGAAACCGTGGTTGAAAATCGGCTAAAATTATATGTTTTACATATATCCCCTGAAAAGAATACTGCAGCAAGAACTATCTATTATTTTCAAATTAAAATGCACTTTTACTAAAAGTTTGTTTTATGATGATAGAAATCCAGATCATTGCATAAATATTTATGCTTAGATGAAATTATATATCATTTTACCTGTGTACTCTTTGCTTGACACTAAACATGACTTCAGAAAAATGGACTTTTTCTACTGTCCTGTAATCGAGTGAACAGATAAACGAGCAACAAAAACAATCATTACACAAAAGTTGTATTTCTCGGATCCTCATACCTTTTATTGTCCATTATACAATTAGAAAAAACTCTGAAACTTTCACACTTCCATTAATTTGTTGTCTGCAATTCGTGCTTATTCCTTTGAGTCCAATCCGGGGACTTTCTGCCCTATAAATAATTTTAATTTTTAACATTTTTAATGAAATGTGCTTGAGTTGAGTGGTATTTCAACTAAAGATTTATTACATGAGTAATAAAATATCATCATGCTTTTGCTTAGAACAAAATACAATATTAGAATAAATGACATATTATTTTAATAAAAAGTTGAATAAAGTTGCATCTTAACCTTCACAATAAATATCTGATATAAGAGATCAATTGATTTTACGTCACGTTTCGTGCTAACTTTTCTTTACGAAAAGTAAAAAAATAATGAATTTTGGAATCCTTGACAATGCATGTTATTGGCTTTCGCACCATTATATACTCTACACGTCATTACTCGCCCATTAACGTCATATCCGAGTGAGCGCAATCTGACGGAAGTCATTTTGAAAACGCATTTTGGCCATTACTTCATGAAATCGAATTTTTCCATGATGGTGGCTTATACTTTTAAATCTCAAAATATATATATAAAAAAAACTTCAACCAAATTTCTCTTCATCAAAGTTGGCATTTTACGCTAGTTATAAGGCGCCGACAAAAGATGTTTCATTAATTCAAATAGGACAAGATGCCTTTAAGTGATCTCAAAATAGTTTCTATAAATCTTGGGTGTCATATGCCTATACAGTATTTGATTATGTTTACGGGGGCTAGGTCCGTATTTGAGCTGTAACATGCGGTTTCGACAAATTTCTTTGTTGATGCTTCGATCTCTCTCCCTCCCCCTCCCCCTCAACCATCCTCTCTCTCTCTCTCTCTCTCTGCGTGCTTGTGTATGTCAGATTGGAGTATGTAGCAATATTAACATCCGAAGTGTAGTTCAAAATATCAATCCCCCTTTATACTACTTTCATTGTCAGAGAAATTATTATTATTTTCCATAGGGAATATTACTGTTCGAATCTTTAACCTTCCGTTAATCGCGTGGGTTTTCAAAACGCCTTCTCGTGCTGAGGCCGCTAATGCCAAGCCGCTTTTTTATTGTTTCAATAAATATTTTTAACTTTTAAGGGAAAAAATGTATTTTAATTTGAAATATGAATCGTTTCAATAAATATCTATTTAAAACCCTGAACTATGTTATATTTAAACAAAACATTTCAATGACACGTTGCTAAAGAAAAATGCACTTTTAAATAGAAAATATATTTTAAAAATTAAGGGCTTCCCCTTTTCCGTCCAAGCCCGCCTCTACAAAATTAGGAGGTCTATGACGTTCATCGATTGCAATTACAATACTAAATTTTATTCCAATTTATCAATTTTAGTAAAGTTCTGGTGCCAACAGACATACACGCTTACAGATACAACGACACATTGACTGACAGACACTCGATCATTGTAAAAATGATTTATTCTTGTTCAGGGTTGCTCAACATACGAAGATTAGAGTTTTAACCCTATTGCAGTTTTTCCTTTTACTTTATTATTACCTCCTCTGAAGTAGAATTCAATTCATCAAAATTAACATTGATGAAATTGTTAGCAACTCTACATGATGAATTTTCATGTCTAGCTAATGTTGTTTGAAAAGGATATATTCTGTGGCTATTTGTTGCATTTTTTCTATTAACTACAGCCTTATTTGGCGTAGCTTTCCAGAATTTACGAATTTAGAGGTGCTATCTGTGATTAAACGAAATGATATTTTATGTAAAATATACTTTTGAAATATTATCGGTATATATGAAATATAGACAAATATATTGCGTTCTTTAATTTTTCGCCATCATATACTATCTGGGAAAATACGATTATCCATTTTGAACTCAATTTAAGCTTATTCAAAGAGTTGGCAATAAAATTACGCATGACCTGTCTGGCTATAAATAAAGTAAATAAAAATTTTGACATGAAATGGTAGAATTAGTGTGAACGTGAAATCCACACCAAAAATATATTTCAATTTACTTATTATTCCTTGTGCATTTTACCCTATTCGGTAATAGTGATTAGTAAACCATTTGTTCAAACATTTCATATTTATTGCAAATAAACACTTTTACAAAACCCGGGGGGCACAAAACAATGGATACAAAAACGAACGAATGCTACGAATTAAAACACGTATTGTTATCAGCAAACGTATTGTTAAAAATGTATTTAAGTCTGTTGTATAATTGCATTTTATATCCCGGACAACGACGATATAAACGGACGTATTGTTAAAACGTTGTTTAATTCTGTTCTATAATAATATCTTAAATCCCGGACAAATACGGCGTTCAGAATTCACAGCAAATTCTCCAAAACCAAAGATCACTTTAACAATACGCCCTCTTGTAACAACAATAACAAAAAAGAAAATCGTTGAGTCGATGGTGTTATGGTACTCGTTACTTCTGCGACGCTACAATACGCGGTTTGATAACTATAGGGGTACGGTGACTTTGTTAAAAATCCTGTAAAAACAAAAAAGGAAAATGAAAACCATTTTTAAATTAATATAATCTATAGAATTTGTGTTTTAGTGGCTTCTTATATTGAAAAAGTCTGTAGAAAAATTTGGCTTCTTGTCCATGTTTTCTTTAGAATGCTATTTCTTCAACATTCATTTATTTTTTTGGTGTCAAAAATATTTCGCCTTTTATGTGAAAAACGGAATGCGAAAAGCGGACACTCAATCATTGTAAAAATGATTTATTCTTGTTCAAGGATGCTCAAAATCCGAAGGTTAGAGTTTTAATCCTATCACAGTTTTTCGTTTTACATTATTATTACCTCTTTTCGACAGTCAAATTGGATCTTATTGGACAATTGGACTCTTATCAACTATTCAAATCAAACTGACATAACTTCAAATCTTTGTATTAAATGACCCAGTTTCTTTACGGTTAGCGGAACACACATAGACTTAGGATTCAACTTGAAACTATTTATTATTAACACTATAATGAATACAGCAATTGGTTGTTTACAGCGCTTACATGGTAACGTAAATCTTTTTACTGAATTATACTAAGGGCTTGGATGTAGAAATGGGTTCAAAACAATGCAACACATTACGAGATGATTAATGCTTACTAAACTACATCAACAGACATCTAGATATGTTCAAGAAATTTTATCGGGTACTGTCCTTCCGATCTTCTCTACATCTCTAACTAATATCGCATGCACCGACTTCTTGGAATCTTCAAATAAAGAGGCTCAACACTTCTCAACGTTCAAGCAATCCCCTTTTCCCTTTCGCGATTCGAAACTTTATCCTGCCGTGCTGCAGGAACATAGAAATGTTATTTGGATCAATGATTGGTCTACATAACGGAACCAACCAGAAGTTGTTTATTTAAAGAGTAAAACATTTTGTCTATTCAAATTTCTACTCAAACAACACGCTTTAGTTTTACTGTTTTCAAATTTACAAAAATAGATAATTTTCAAAATCAGGGAACTTAAATTGAAATACAGATTATTAAAATATTAATTGAGGTCGAACCCTGAGCAAAAGAAAAACAAAAACACGTCATTCTAAGAAATTGTCTTAAAGAAGAAAATGCTATTTTATCTCTTTCTGATTATTTACCAATTAAATTAGGATGAGATATCCTTCTAATTGGATCGTTATATTTTATTATGAAATTTTGTGGTCGTCATTCATGTACCCGAGTCTGCATGTTATCAGCTCACTTTGACGGTTTTAATCTCAGGGAGACGTTGAATACTTCGTTTTTAATCTGATGGAAAAATAAACGAAATTATAATTATGTTCGATATATGAAATAAAATAAAATAAAAACATATTCGTCAAAGAGACGAAGATAGATAAAGGTTATTAATTTGAAATGGATGCAAGGGAAAATTTTTAGGAAAAATTATTTCGAATACTTTACTTGTGATAAAAATAAAATTTGTTATGCAATTGTTTTTACTAAAAACTATATTTTTCAGAATCTATTACAAATTGATTGTAAAAAAATGAATGATATAGCGTAAGCAATAAATTTGGGAGGAGTGTGGAGGGAACTAAGTATTTATGCTAACGTCTCTTTTCTAATTTCTAATTCAAAACGCTCAATCTTACTTGAAACCTATTTCTCAAAATTCGCTATAGATAGAGCTTACATACACTGGCCAGTGAATTAGAAACCCAGGTCCAATATTTTATTGGAACACCTTTAGTCTGCATTACAGGACGTATGCGGTAAGCCATGGATTCTACTAGATGCTGGAGGGCATTTACGTCAAGGGAATACCAGACATTGGACAAGCACTTCGTAAGCTCCTGTGCAGTTGATGGCAGAGGAGATTGTTGTTGGATGAGTTTTTTCAACATGTCCCAAACGGGCGCGGTAGCCCATTGGTTAGCGCGCTGGAATTGCACTCGGTAGGCCCGGGTTCGATTCCAGCCGCTGCCAAAACTGCCGCCGTGTTCACGCGGAGTACGATCACGTTAAACATGTGGGTCCGTAAGTCCTTCCGAGAGGTTGGTGGTAGGGGAAGGAGGGTACGGTCCCTGTGGATGCCTCCCCCACTGGGTTCCGGTCTAAATTGGGTGGCACTTCCCGGCCGTCCAAACAGTTACCTTACACCTTTCTGGTAGGTCGGACGGTCTGGGTCTCAACAACAACAACATGTCCCAAACGTTCTTGATAGGGTTTAAATCAGGACTTTGCGTTGGCCAGAGTATATGCCTAAAATGAGAATCATGCTTCGTGAACCACTGCTGCACGTTTCCTGCGTGGTGGATGGTAGCTTTGTCGTCCATAGCAGACCTTTCTCCTGTGAGGTGAAAATGCAACATATCAACGTGTACGTGATTGGGAAGAATATTCAGGTACTTCATGGATGACACCCGACCTACTGGAAACACCAGGGGACCACTACAAAACTAGTATAACATGCCCCACACTATAATAACCCATCACAAACTTGAACTGTGCGAACAAGGTAAGATGGGTCCATGGTCTCATGGGGCTCTTGCCACACCCTCCGCCTGTCATCGATACAAAGCAAGATATAACGGGATTCGTACGTACGCATAACCTTCCAATAACCGGATGTCCAGTGACTGCTCCCCGCACCAATTTAAACCCATTTTCAGGTTCTTAAAAAAAGAAGATTTTTTCGAAAAGAAAGGAGAGTTTTTCGCACAGGTATGCGACTGCCTACACCGATTCGCTGCTATTCTTTTGCGCATTGTTCGGATCAAGATTGGTTGGGATGAGCTTGCAATGAAGTCTTTGTTAGTTGCTACACAGTAGATCCCATTTTCTGACGTACAAGCCATCTGAGCCGTCTACGATAATGATTATGGATAGTGTTTGATCTACAGTTTCTCTTACACAACGTCATGAGGGTTCTGTTTGAAACAGCTATACACTTTGGAAATCTCACCTTTCGAGAGAAGCCAATTAGTTGTTCTGTTCTCGCAATCGTAGCTCCTGGCAAACGGGCTCCCACAATAAGGCATTTTTCAAACGGAGACAGATCTGCCGTTTTTCCCAATTTGTCCCACTTCTCTCTTCACGTATACCACTGACAATGTAATTTGTTATATATATCTGACTGCAATCTACATTTACATACATGTTCCCAGGTTTCTAATTCACTGGCCTGTGTGTGTAGATTATAATTGACGAAGTGTCATCACAAATTGAAGTAAAACTCCAATTCCAATGTCATTTCAAATAAGTATATGCATTATTGTATGTAATTACACTAAATTTAATGCATTATGAAAGAAATGAATGAAAAAGTATGAGTTGGAAGAGAAAAGGGAAAATCATGTACTGTTTGTTCTCATCAAATTTTTCAGATTATAACAAAATCTAATCAGTACCATGACGACTCAGAAATGATTTAACTATCGAATAATTGTGAATTAGAAATGGTACTACATCAATTGAACAGATAGGCAGACACACATGCAAACGTTAAGCTAAATATCTTGTATTCGTGTGCTAAATGATGGAATACGCATGGATGCGTGAACACACAGATGGACATTCTTCAAAGATGTCCAAAACTGTTACAGCGATGTTTTGGAATGTGTTTAACCTGTAATTTTGAATTTGAAATTTTTCGGGAAAAAATATTTTTTCTATACAATAGTATGAAAATGGAATAATGTTAGTAGCTGATATAATTTTAACAAAATATGTCAAAGACAGCAAAATTCATGACAAGGATTTTGAAATAATATAATAAAGTAAACAAGTTTTCAAATCTATAAAATGATTTATTACTGTCGTTAAAAACAATTTTTAATTCAAGTATTTTGAAATTAAATAATAAAATAAACACTTTCAAAATCTATGAAATGGCTTTTTACTGTCATTAAAATCGATTTTTAATTCAACGACTTAAATCTCTCCATAAAATGCATTTCTTTTTTTCAAATTTGTTTTCCGCAAATAGATATTTTACGAAAAGGAAACTTAACGCCAAACCCTGATCAGCAAAGGAAACATAACCTACTAAGGAGAAATTGCCGTTCTTCAAAACATTCAATTCTTTTATCTCTTTTTTGATTAGTTTCCAATTACGGTAGAGTGGAATTTCATCGTAATTAGACCATTATATCGTGCAAACGAATTTCGGTTTTTTTACATATGACAGACCGTTGTGGTAACATTTAGATTTCTAATCTTTTCAAGAAATTTAAGGAGGGATTTTTTTTTTTAATTCATGATAGATGTAACGGAATTTATTATTTTTAGTTTGCGAGCAAAGGGTAAAATGCAAATTTACAGTCTTAGTTAAAGTCTAATAAATTTGCATTAATTCAATTCTGGATGTACAATAAATTCAAATTTAATACTGCTAACTTATAAAAAGGCTTTATAGAGCTTATTTTCATATTCTTATGTACAGCGTTCCGTTCTTAAGTCCGTTTGCATCCCTATAACGCTTTGGCAGCTGCTGATATTACGAATCCGTCATCAAGCCACATGTGCAGAAACACAAATCTAGCCTAAGGCTCGGTAGAAACTCCGTCGCCTATCTAAACTATCACGTCCGCGGTGGGACAGCCCAGTGGTTTGCGAGAGGGATTGTACTCGGAGGAACTCAGTTCGATTCTCGGCTTTGCTCAAATTGACCCAGCGTTCCCGCGGAGTACGGGCATGTTAAATATGTGGGTCCTTAAGTCCTTCCGAGAGGTTGGTGGTATGGAAAGGAAGGTATTGTCCCTTTGATTGTCGTCTTCCACTGGGTTTCGGTCTAATATGGGTGGCACTTTCCGGCCAATCAAGCAGATGAATGCATTGTGAATTATAAGTAGATTGCATAAAACTTGGATTTTTAGTTGGGTCTACATAGCTCTTCCTTTACCTAGATGATGCTCTGCCCCCTGTTAGCTTTTGGATCTGTGTTTCACATAACCATTCTGCGTATCCAGCGGCAAATCGAAATAGTTGCTTTCACTGTTTTCCCCCTAGCATTGCATTATATGATAATTTAGGACTCGGGTGTGCATCTCATGATACGCCAATTGTGAATTTCAGAGCACTCTAATGCCACATCAAAAGTCATATTGTCTCGGATATTCTTGACTTATTTCGGATTTTATGGTCTGGAGATCTGTTTTATCGTTGAATATAAATTCAGCGCTTCTATCCTAAAAGTTGTCTCGGTCATCCAAACTGATACCTTACACCTTCTGGTAGATCAGACAGTCTGGGTTGAAGAAATTGCAAACTATCACGTCCGTCCGTTGAAATGAGCGCCATAAATGAAGGCGCTAATAAATTACTTCTCTAGGCTGCATATGCATGCATCTAATTCCACTTTACTAAGCAAAGTGTTCCAAGCAATTTTCCTGTTCTAATGGTCTGTCGGCGCCATATTGCATAATTCGCCATTAATGTGCATATGCCTGTGAGGTGTGACCACAATGACTCAATAGTAATTGAATCCTCCGTTCAAATTATTGAGAACTCAACTTACTTTTTATTCAAAAATTTTCATATGTAGCGTGAATGCGAAATCACCAACTTTGCAGCGCCGGGGTTTTATCTCTGGGCTAAAGCGTGGTAGGTCAGTATCATAGCGTGGAGGTGAAAACGTCTACAGCTCGAAGCATTTATTACTACCTTATAAGCGTTCGCTATACATAGCATACTTTTCGACATAAAACCGTGATACTTCCCCGAAAAGTGGAGATAGTATATAATATACAGGGGGGGTGCATATAAAAATATCGATGAAAAATCATTTGTAATACCATTATTATATGCATTACATATACATATATTGTAAATAGTGAGCAAATTTGTTTATCTTTGTTGGTTAGTAGCAGTCAGAACTAACAGACCAATATTATACAAACAGTCTATAACAATATTATTTTACTACTAAAGTAAAAAAAAAAACTGATACGTCTTATTACATATATTCTGGTTTAGTTTTATTTCTTCTGCGCTTATGATAAATCTTCAAAGCAAATAACAGTTCCAGGTAAAAAAAAAATAACGTTTTTAGATACCTTTATAGCTTTACACAAAAAAAGCATATAGCGTGACTATTTGCTATTTTGCAAGAACGTTGCTGCTTTCTATTTCGGATTGCTCCAAACCGTGACCAATTTGCATGCTCAACTAAATCAGTCCTCTTGCGAGTAGGCGTGCTCCATGGGCGGGTCCTGAGCTCGCTTCAACCACAGGCGATTGTTATGGTCTTATTACAAGAATGCAAAACGATCTGTATTGATTGGAAGTCATAATGTTTTTCGAAGAGGATATATATACATATTTGCCTGATGACATGCAAGCACGTATAAATTTCTTGTGTCGAAATCGGAATGTATTATAATTTAATGATACCGGAATTCGATTATGTATGGATTTTTTTGTGTTGTATATTAGAAAACATTGAGTATTTTAAGTATATTGTATTCTAGTTTTTATAATGGTAGATAAGTTGATTTGAAGCACATTTTATTGTCTGGTATGTTAATACCTTGCATGATACATTTTATCGGTATTGTACCCATAAGATACATTATAGTCTCTGTTCTTATTATGGATTTACCGTCAATGAAATGAAATATGCTGTTATTTGATAGTATCCATAAAACTATTTGTAGTGCAGCTTAACTGAACTTTTTCATACCTCAATCCATTTTTAAGTACATTGTATTCTAGATTTCATACTGGTAGATAAGCTAATTTGAAATAAATTGTATTGTCCGATATGTTAATACCTTAATACCTTGCATGATACATTTTACCGTTATTGATCTATAAGGTACATTATAGTTTCTGTTCATATTGTTGAGCTACCTCAATGAAAGATGGTGTTATTTGATAGTAACATAAAATTAACTGGAGATCATCTGGATTTTCTCATACTAGAATCCATTTTTCAGTAGCTTGTGGTACCCCACCCCCCGCATCAAATTTTACAAATAAAATTTTGAAAAATCGGTATCGTAATGCCAAATGATTACAATTCCAGCATGTCACCCTTCACTTTAAAGAGCTTCAATAAAAATATTTGATTAATACCTTACTTGACAATGTACACTCAGGGGAATAACTTTCTCCCCGAGAGATCTAATGACGTCACGAGTATAAAAATTGTATCGCGGCTACTTTTCACAACAGTGATTGAAACTATTAAGTCTCGTGATCATTAAGCCATAGACAAACAATCTTACGCAAGGTTATGCCAAAAGTTGTTCTATGCTGCCACGTTTAAAACATTTAAAACTTCGAATAAGTTTCGAATTTTCCCCTCGAATTTAGAAAAAGTAATATCTAGTTTTAGATTTTTCAATAACAAACCCGGATATAAAAATCCAATTCGTAAAAATCCAATAATATTTGTAGCAGCTATCGTGGATACAAGAAATCGACCAAAGACAGAAAATCTGACAGGCAGACAGACGGACATCATTTCAAAAATGGTCAAAATGTGTTCCTAAAACATACATGGCTTCAAAATTTGGAATTCGGAAAATTTTGCGAAACAATAATACATTATAATACATTACATAGTATGAGAAAGCAAATAAAACCACGTGAGTTGTCGAATAACCAATACAAATTATTTTGCTTTTTAGACTTGATCGTAAGTTTAGAAAATTGTAGATATACTAAATGGTCAAGATACAATTATTTTTCTAACTTAATAAATGAAGATGTCACTGTGTTTGTGCGGTTTATAAAAGGAAATCTATGCGTCTTATGACCATGGAATTTTGGTGACGGGCACTTCAGGACCCAGACAGGCCAGCCACCTCGGAGTTATATATTTTAATTTCGAATTAGTTTGTTACTTATTATATGATTTTGCATTTTCACCCAAATTGGTTAAAATGCAATCGGCCGACAAAAATATTACCGCAGAGTTTCCATCTTGACATCTTCGAAAAAATCGAAGAACGTTTTTTGCAACTATGTTTGAACAGACTGCTTAGGATAAATCCTTCAAATTTATTTATCTTTTAAAGTTACATTGAAATTTGGATTTGATGTATATATCGTAGCACAAGAAAATTTAAGATTAGCACAATTCTTTAATTTGGCTAAATGTTCTGCATATATCTTAGCACCATAGCAATGTTTTTTAATTTTATATTTAATTTTAATTTTTACAACATTTTAAGTGATCGCAATGCATCATACGCTAAGTCTCGCTGAAACTTCTATGGATTTGAGAGACTTGTAGAGTTTAGGCCTTGCTATAGTGCCTCTGTGGTCACGTCTTTTCTTCATACTCTCTCTTTTTAACACTTTAAAACATAGTTGCAAAGTGTTTATGATTTTGGTTATTTTGTCTGTCTGTCAATTCGCACGATAACTGCCGTAAAAATGACTCCATCAAAATGAAGATTTAATATGCTGTTGAGACGATATATGGGATATATGGGAATGCAAATGAATAATATCACCCAATTAGTTTTGGATTGAACCCGAGTTGGAAAAATAAAATACATCGACCACTACGGGACTTAATTTTTCAAACATTTTTAAGCAAAGTTAAAATTCACAAATTGTTTCCAAAATTTTAGGAAATATTCAAATTATCCCATAAAATATAAAAAAAAAAATCAGCAAAATATGTTTGGTAGATTTTTAAGTAAAAATTTAAATAATAATTGCATCCATATAATATGAAGAAGTCACGTGACCCACTTCAAAGTAAAATATGCCATCCATCTTTCTTTTCCCAGAGTAAAAACAATGATTAAGGTTCTTTTAAATTTATACTTAGTGTTGCATCTGTCCTAAAACAGCTTTATTTTTGCGTATCCAAATTTCATGTCCGTACGACGCTTAGATTTTCCTCTACAGACTGCTCAGACATACAGACATATAACACATATACATATCCGGCCGTCCAAATAGCTGCTCATGTCCTCGGACGAGTCGGACGGATTGGGTCTTCAACACATATACGTATGTGTATACACAGGCATCTTGTATTTTCATTATAGATAAAACTTTGTATAAAGGCCATGAAAGACATTTATTTGAAAATGTTATTATCAACCAATCACTCAATCTATCTATTTATTGCATTAAGAGCCTGTTCCTTTTGTAAGGATTGCAATGTACATATAAACAAGCTAAAAAAATCTTATGTGGGCAAAATATGACTTTCCTTATATAATGCAATGAATTTACTACTTTTACAGTAAAAAAATAGTTTTTTTCTTATAGTAGATACTTATATTCTTTCCAAGGTTATGAATTTTCAACAATTAGTCGTCACTTTCATTGATTTAGCGTCATTGTCATTTTTAACCATTTGGCGAGATTTTCGTTATTTTGGCAACATTTCAAAAAGTCGCCAAGTTGGCGACTTTTTCCGCCAAAATCTCACCGATCGTTATGGATGGAGAAATAAGTTATTCTCATAGCAGATAAATGACTATTGGCGTTCATATAGAAAAGTATTACTAAGTATCTTTTCTCATGAATGGAACGAGCTAGATGCACGAGGATGATGTCACCAAATTTATCGCAAATTTATCGCATGATATTACATATGAAAAGTGAACATGTTTCTCAACAGTTAATCTTTTTTTTTAATTTATGGAATTTTTTGATAAATTTATTTGGAAAATGTGCAATATCTTAAGAACGGTTCATGCTAGCATTCTAAAACTTATGCCACTCGTTTTCTAATAAAAAATTACATAAGAAATTTCTATTTTCGTAACTTCTTTAAAGGTTTCGATTTATTGATGGTTTTTTTCAAAATGTCACTCGAAAATTTATGAAGTTCAGAACATTCGATTACATTTAAAAGAAATAAGCTTCCAGTATTCACAGATTGCGGTTTTTGTACCAAATTTCATTCGAATCGCTCCATTCTTTCGTGAGATATCGCCTCCACAGGCTCACTGATACACACACACACACAGACGTTACCTCAAAAATATTTGATTCGTGATCAGGGATGCTTGAAACGTGCTCTGCCGTCGAAAACTCGAATTCGAATTTTCGACCCCGTCACAATACTTTCCTTATACATTATGTATATAAGGAAAGTAATAGACATACGATTTACATACGCTTTTGAACAGTGTAACAACGAGATTAGACACTAAGTAGCATTTGGTTCAAGCGATTCAATAAACAAAATTGGATAAATGATAAAATGCATTCAAAATTTCGTTATGGAAAATGGTTAAATATTAACAGCTAACTTGATACAAAAATCTAATCTGAATATCCACAATGCGATAAGAATGATATATTATTTTTCAAGGGATAAAAACTAAAACAAATAATTAAATCTAAAACAATAATTACATGCTTTCACCACGTTTGGATTTAGTGATACCTAAAGTCAAAAGCGAACTAAGTAATAAATCAGATTTATTTTTCAGACCACCATTAATTTGCAAATAAAATTACCAGTTTATGACAGCCAAGTCGTTTCAAATATCATTATCCTCAACATATGGTGCTCTAAATAAGCAGGTAGACAATCAAAAACTGCCCTTGGGCTCTCATAACTCGCACTTCTGTACGCATAACTAGGTGTATTAAGTTTTAACTGTTTCCCCAGATACTTGAGGGGATTGCACACGTGATTATCTGTTTTCTGATGTATGGAATCAGAGCTGGAATTAATAGTACTTTTCGCAGTTCATTAGTAAATAAATTCACGATGCATAGGAACATCGGAAAGTTGTCAGAAATTATGAAAAAATCTGTTGGAATTGCATCTTGACCACTATTTTTGTAACGAAGTGGGATAGCTTGCTAATTAAGATTATTAGTTGTTGAATATGCTCTTAACGTTCCCTACAATGCATAGTTAGGCGCTCCTTCACCACGAGAGGATTAAGCCAACGGCCCTACCGTGGTGAAAACACCGATTCTCGTTAGATCACTGAAGTCAAGCAGAATTGGACGCGGTTAGTACTTGGGTGGGTGACCACCTGGGAACACCGCGTGCTGTTGGCCATCTCGGGTGCGGTATCCCCGTGGTTTGCGCGCTAGATTTTCACGCTGCTACAACTGCCGCCATGTTCATGCGGAGTACGATCACGTTAAACATGTTGGTCCGTACGTCCTTCCGAGAGGTTGGTGGTAGGGGAAGGAGGGTACGGTCCCTGTAGATGTCTCCCCCATTGGGTTCAGGTCTAATTTGGGTGGCACTTCCCCGCAGTCCAAACAGTTACCTTGCACCTTTCTGGTAGGTCGGACGGTCTGGGTCTCAACAACAACAACCACTGGGGATTAGTAACAACAACAACACAATGCATAGTATTGTATAAGGAAAAGAGTCGAGTCGTGTCGGAAATCGTAAATCAAGTTTTCGACGAACCTATACGTTTCGAAAACCCGAAAACATTCAAACGAAAACACTTTTTATCGTGTCGTATATATATATATATATATATATGTGTGTGTGTGTGTGTGTCTGCGTGTGTGTGTGTGTGTGTCTGTCTGTCTGTTTGTCTGTGCAATGTATGTATCCCCTTCGGTTGAAGAACTTAAGGATAAAATTTCACAGAAATTTGGCAGACAAGTCACTTGTGGGTTATACTAGTGTTGATTCGATTTTTGTACGATTCAGAAAAAAAAATTATTATTATAAATTTGTGTTATCATATTCATGTCAAGGCATATGGCTTGAAGAACGACTTCTATATTTACTAGTGCAGGATTTCTCATACTGCGTGTCATTGAAAACTGCTTTTCGGTGGAAATAAATATTCTGTGAAATGAAAGTCCGTGAGATGTGCAAATAGATATTTCGTAAGATGCAAATATATATTCCATGAAATGCAAATATTCATTCCGTAAGATGCGAATTGATATTTTGTGAGATGCAAATATATATTTCATGAGATTTGAATAAATATTTCGTGAAATACAAATAGATGTTCCATGAGATACAAATAGATATTCCGTAAGATGGAAATTGTTGTCATTGGTATGCTTCAAAAGAATAAGTCAAATGTTGAAAAATATTTATGTTTTTGAAATTATTTGTGCTTATGGAAATAATCCCAAATTATATAATGGAAATAATAAATCCATTTGGAAGCATTTGTACTTATGGAAATTTTCTCATACTGCTTTTTTATTCAATTATCGAATAAGTTCCATAATGTAAATCTTAAAATGGGACTACTGGTAAAAATCTAGAATAATAATAACATAATTGTAGTTTGTTGCACTTTCATAAATAACCTAAATCCAATTGCAAGGAAATAATAATGAAATCGAGTTCTTTATATCAACACCATCCATTACATATATAATTTTCTGTTCATGACATCCGGACGAAGCCGTTCCTAATATGATTATCATACAATATATAGTAAACTAATTAAGGGGTAAACCCCCCAACATGGACCTGGGGCACTTACAATTCTACTTTCACAACATATATAACTATGTACATTAAGTTGTAACTGTTTTCGCTGTTACCCCGGGGAATGTTGAAGCAATTATCTGCTTCTCATATATGAAATCAGTGCTGGAATGAATTGAACTTACGTGTTTTGTTATTAAATTAAATTTATGATCCGGAGGAAATTCAGTCTTAAATTGGATAAATCTGTTGAAATTAGGGAAATTTTACGTTATATTCAGGTTGTATTGAAATATGTAGCTAATTAAACAAATGGTTTACTCTATATTTATTATACTTTTTGCAGGTTTGAAATCAAATAAATACTACCCAAAGAATGTTTCTACTTTACAATGAATTGGTACAAAAATGTATAATGTGCCCAACAACTGACTTTGCCCTGGGAAAATATTTACAAAATATTCACTTCTTTAATATTAGTGCCTGTATGTATTTGTTTTATGATTCGATTTTTTATGCGATTTACTAATCCCCATTAGCACACTCTGCAAATTGCCGTCAATTTGGCGTGAACCCTTCCGATACAACAATATTTCCTTACACATCTTAAGAAAAAAAATGATAAGCAATAATAAAACATAAACTGGCAACATTATATGAAAATGGCAATATATTAATAATTTCAAATGCATTTTCATTCCAGTAATAAAAATTGTCAGACTGTGTGGAGTGATTAGAATGCTGGTGTTGGGCAGGAAGGGGGGCAAGTTTTGAATCCAGGCTGCGAAATGGGGTGCTCTGGGTATGAATGTGCGTTTTTAGTGGTTTGATATTCACCTTAAGATGTAGATTGTATAGATTTTGACCTTCACAATACAATTCTCAAACGTGGTACAACTTCGAATTGTGTTTACGGAATTGTGAATAATGAAATCCTATCTGTCAAAGAGGAATCTAATGGGGGCAGCACATGACTTTCTCTTTATTTCTTCAATAATTCATTAAATTGAGTTTAATGGCATAAAATAACACCCATCATTATGTAAAATTACACTGAATTTGCACTTTTAATTCAATTTTCGTTCTCATTTGGTAATTGGAGTTATTTTCAAAGGTGGCGTAGTGAAGAAGCGAAAAAACTAAGAACGGCTAGAGAACGTCTAAAGAGCGGCTAGCTCCAGTGTAATGGGATTGATCTTATTAATTTTATCGTTAGAAATTACGTATAAAACAGGCATTTAATTGATATATTTGAGCATATGTAGTTTTTTATTTTAGATGTTGATTTTTTTTTTGCGGACCATTTTGCAAAAACATGTTGATGATGATGTTGATGACCCAGACCGTCCGACCTACCAGAAAGGTGTAAGGTAACTGTATGGACGGCCGGGAAGTTTGCAAAAACATGTAAATTATTTTTTCTATTCTTGCCAAATTTTATTCCAAAGTCTAATCAGCACCAGGGTAATACGCAAGTGACTTATTTACCAAATTTTGTAAAATTTAATCCATTAGTTTTTCTGCTAGAGTGGATATAGGCAAATTTTGCGGTCCATTGCACAGAGAAAAGCGAGTTCTTTAATTCCTTTAATCCCGAATCGTACCCAAAACTAATTGGCACCAGGGCCACTCACAAGTGACTCACCTACCAAATTTTAGGAAATTTGATCCATTAGTTTTTGAGTTAGAGTGGATACATGCATTCCACAGACAGACAGATAGACAGACATACACACAGATGTCACGCTAAAATGGTGTTTTCGTATTCTAGATGTCCCAAAATGTGTAGATTCGTCGACAACTCGAGTGGCGATTTTCGGTATGATTCCACAACTTCCCCTATACATTACCATGTATTGCAGGGAAAGTTAAAAGCACACACACACAGAGTTTAAGAGGTCAAAGAACAAACAGCACATGTATTTTAACTGACAATATGTAATTTTCTCAGTAAACAGATTCAAATATAAGTCGTCACAGAGATAGCCTATATCTTCTAAATAGCTGTAAATGAAAATATCCAGTATTTACAACTACCCACTACAAAATTCGAATCCATATGAATCATTATCTAAGCTCTATATATAGACAATCTTGAGAAATGGACGTTTCAAGTAAAATAAGACTATGCTTGAAAGAGAAGTGTAGACGAATGGTAATATTTAGCAAATCACTTTACATCCTTCAGAATTTGAGACTGAATCCATATAATTTGTCATTTATTAAGATCTTTATATAACCAATCTTGAGATAAAGATTTTTGAACCGAAAATTGAAACAGAACAGGATGTTAAAATCCTTAGTAAAAGCCCCCTTTACTCCACAGTAATTTGATTCAAAATTCATATCAGTCATCATTTAAGCTCTTTCTACAGTGTTAAATACTGTAGAAAGTCACTTAGTTTATATAAGTGTAGTATACTCAGATAAACCTTATTCGTTAAAGATTGTATGACCGCAGAAGCCAGCTGTTAATGCTAGAGGGCGCTACTGGGCGGCATAGAAATTGGCTATTTTAAGCTGGTGTCATTCATAGCATTGATTTTGCAAGTGTAAAATAAAGCATTTCCAGGGTCTCATTCGGTAGTCCCGTGTTCGATCCTCTGTGCCTATCAAAGCCATTCCCTTGTCTACTCGATGTATAGGAATGATAAATCTATAGGTCAAAAGGTATGTCCAACATGATATGCGCTAAAGGATCTGCGGTACTGCCCCTGTGGCTACCACCAACATTGGATCACAGTCTAAATAGTGTGGCTCTCTACAGTTTTTTCAAACAGATACCAAGCACTTTTGGACAGTCTAAGTTGCACGGCTGACATGCATCTAACGTATGGCGCAGTCAATAGAAACGACATAGATATTTTAAGATTGTGCCGACAATCTTACAGCATTTCTCTTTTCCACTGACAGTGCTATACACTAGATGCGTGTTGCCTACCACATCATTCGTGAAATGCTTGTATTACACGCACGAATCAGCTTTACTTATAATGATGGGGGGAAATATCCAATCACCGCTCTGTTCAGTTCTTTAGCTTCAAATAGTGACATCTACGGACATCATTACCATCAATAATGAGATTATAAGATAATATTACATCAGTCCTCCCGTTTCTATTGGCAGTTCCATACGCAAAATACGTGTTGTCCCCCCTAAGCATTTCTGAAATGCTTCCTATTATACGTCTAAAGTCCGAGTTATGGATAATGATGGCGAAAAATAGCCAATCGCTGTGTCGCCCAGGAACGTCCTCTAGCGGCAAAGAGTGACGTCTATGGACAAGGATTCGTTAGCGAAACGGTTTGATTAGGGTTACGCATCTCCTATAAAAGTTTGCACAAAGATGGCTTTGTGTAAAACGTTTTTACCGAGAACAATAATATGGCAGCAATTTTGCTACCAATAAAATGAAGCTTTTTGTACAAACTGTATATATATATATATATATATATATATATATATATATATATATACATATATATTCACTAGCAAATAAATAATATTATCAATACTTGACATTCAGTTCATTCCAGATATAATTATCCTAGGATGTCATTTGAACTTTATAATTAGGTATATATTCCAAAACAGACGCCGAACACTAGTAATTCCACTTTCATAATATATGTAACTAGCAAATTTATATAAATAAAATAGAAAATATGTCTGTCTGTCTGTTTGTTTGTCTCGTCATCACGGGAGAACGGCTGAACCGAATTTGATGAAATTTTGTAGGTAGCCTTAAAATAGCCCCATATGAAATTTAGTCTACGTTTCGAGTTCCTACGACTAGCCGTTCTCGAGATATTAATGGAAAACAAAACTTTCATTTGTCTCACTATCACGAGAGAACGGCTCACCGATTTAAATGAAATTTTGTGAGTAGCCCTGAAATTGACTGTCTTAAATTTTATCCAAGATTTGAGTTTTTAAGACTAGGGATTGTCGAGATAGTAATGAAAAATGAAATTTTTTCCTAGTAGTTCTACTCTCTCTAACTCCCTAGTTCACCCAAACCAAAAGGTTCGAAATCGTTTGTTTAAAACTTGAAAGTGAATTAAAACTTTATTTCTAACTTTGGTGAGAGATTTTTGGACTAATTAGTCATTTTCTGGAAACATGACATGTTTGAAAATATGAATGTTTGAAACATGAATTTAAATGGAAAATCTATCACCATGGTTTATTTTTCTCATGCTTTTACTCAACAATGAAAAGTATCAAGAAATCGAAATAGTTATTTAATTATTAGCATTTTATGAGGAAGATGCTACCTTATATCAGTTTGCCCGATAATGCAATTAAATTAAAATAAATGTGTTTGTTAATTTTTATTATTTTTTCGATTTACCCAAGGCGAATATAGAAGGGCACTATAAAAGAGTAAAATTCGACGGTGATAATATTTTTTAATGTACTGTGCCATACCCCCAGATTTTTTTTTCAATATTTTTAACTTTTCAAAAGCACAAACTTCAGTAATTTTAATCGCCTTGGTTTCATTTTCGAAAAATAGTCCATAACTTTATTAAAGTCTACTTCTGAAGCTAACTGTCTCTCAGATAATAAGGCTAAAGCGGATAATTTGTCTTCGCCCATTGTTGAACGGAGATATGATTTTATTAATTTGAGTCTGCTAAAAGAACGCTCCGCGCTGGCACTTGATATAGGTAAAGTTAGAAATATCTGGTATAAAGTAGACACATTAGGGTAAATTGAACACAAGTCATTAGCAATCATAAATTTAAGGACATTATTAATATTTCTTAAGTTAATCTCGACATCTGAGTTCGGGTCGATATTGGCACTTACAACCTCGTGATACAACTTTTTAAACGAAAGGAACTCCTGCACAGTTTCGGCTTTATTGTCAACAACATAATATAGTTTTGAATAATGGAATCAAGTGAAACTAAACAAGTTTCTATAATAAACTTCTCTCGAGCTTTACAGGCTACATCTTCTGATTTTTCTTCGTGGAATCTTTTCTTCTTCGCATTCTGTTTTCTTTAAATTCTGTTGTAATATCAGAATTTTTAGCCATCTCAGTTGCTGTTTTCTCAATTTCTTCAAAGTTGTTTTCGTATTTATTGCGCAGTTTCTGCATGTCACTTTCAAACACTTCAATCAAATGGCAGGCAACTGCTAGATCTAAAGTGCTTTTTTGCAAATATGTAGACAAATAAAAAGCTTTGTCCAACATTTTATTCCAAAATATAAGAAGAATTAAAAATTCGAATGTACTAACAGTCATCAGAATACCGTTTGCTTCAGCAATCTGTTTAGCTGTGCAACTTCTCAACTCGCCATTTACAATTCTCTGCAGAGCAGTCACTAATGCAGGTGAATTTTGTTTCACTACTTCGATTGCCGATTTTCTCGGCGCCGACCTGATATCAGAAAGTGTTTATGACTATTTTGTGAGTAAATGACTATTTTTCTCATTTATATTAATTTTATACAACTAAGCTAGATTTTTATTTGTGAAAAAGCAGAATATTCAGTGTGGAATTTAAAATACACTTTTTAATTATGTATTTTTATAAATAAATTTAGCTAACCTCTTCAATTTAAACTAAAGCATTCACAAAAATCTGAGGTAGATCCAACATCCAATGCAATTATGTAACCCGTTCTTACAATCGCTTTTACAAAACATATTTGCTGACACTCGAAGACGCTTTCAGTTTGAAACAGTATCTTCAAAGAATATTCTAACAAAAGCCAGATGCGCACACAAAACAAAATCAAAGATAAGTCGACGACAAGTTCGTTTCAATATTGCCAACATGCATAAAATGAAATCCCTATTGGCAGTTCTAAAAATCCCTACATGTCCCTACTAGTCCATGTTAGTTTTCGAATGTTCATATTCATACCCCTTATCGTCTAAATCTGCTTATCGTCTAAATCTGTCCCTGCCATTTTTCATGTTTATTTATTTTATCATTATCTCATATTAAATTAAAGAAAAAATAACACTCAAATGTTACTTTTTTTTTAAATCATAAAAAAACAACATATTTAAATATTACAATAATACTGGACTAAAGTACATAAAAGTATTTTGTATATAAAAGTATACCCCTGATATATATAAAAGTATACCCCTGATATATATAAAAGTACACCCCTGGGGGCCCAGGGGGTATACTTTACTGATGTCAGAACCCAGGACCTGGACCCTGACATCAATAAATACACCATATACGTGCTTTACCAAAAGTAAGGCAATGGAATTGTCCGATACATTGAAGTAACTGGGGGAGGAGGGGGGATTCTATCTGTTTTGTCTTGTGGGCAAGTCATTTTTTCAAATCAGCTCATCTCCTTACGTTTAATTTTTAAAATTTGATATTTCAAATAGGACTTAATTTGAAATTTCAAATAGGCCCTAATTTAAAATTTAAAATTGATCCTAATTTAAAATTTCAAATAGGTCCTAATGTCAAATTTCTAATAGGCCCTAATTTAAATAATTTCAAATTTCAGATAGGCCCTAACTTTTGCAAAATTCTTCCAGGGAGGGGGTTCCCCCCTATAACCCATCTGGCTACGCTACTACTCCGTACGAAGAACGGGTATGCTGCTAGTCTATATAGTCAAAATTGTTTAAATGTCTGTCTGTCTGTATGTATGTATGTTTATCTCATCATTACGGGAGAACAGCTGAACCGAATTGAAAGAAATTTTGTAGGTAGACTTGAAATAGCCACACTTGAAATTTAGTCTATGTTTTGAGTTTCTAAGACCAGGAGTTGTTTAGATATCAATTAAAAACGAACAATTAAATTTTCCATATAAATAGTATTATGTAGACGATATTTTTTCCGTCAATTTATTTGAAGAAAATTATATCATGTCGCTTAGCCACGGATTTAAATCCAATGAGTTTATGCGGCGGCAGACGATTTTTATTACATCTTTTTCGACTTGAATAGTAAAGATATTTATATATAATAAATTCCACGGATGTTGCATTTTTGAGTGGATTATATCTTTTAAGGTCTTCAGGTTTAAACATTATTATTATTGATATTTTCGGGGATTATTGATAGTTTCATTTTTTTGCGTATTTGTTTTATTTTAACTCATTGTACGTAGTACGGGTAATCTTCTGCAAATGCACAGGTATATTTTCTAAACTATAAAAATATACATAATTAGTACTGGCATATTGACATATATTTAGAGTGAATTACGGCCTTTGGGTTTAAAGATAACGGGATTATTGATATTTTCAATTTATTACGTTATCTGTTTTTATGATATTTTCAATTCGTTATGTTATTTCTGGCAAAGATTTTAGAAACTCCTTTTGTAGTACGTGTAATTTTTTACTAATACACGGGTATGTCTTCTAATATTCGATAATATAAGTAACATGGATCTCATACAATTTTAACGCTTTTATTTTGCATATAGTAGTTCAATTTCATATTTTTTGTACACTTGTTTACAAACGGAACCAGGATGTTTTATTCATCAGAAATGTCCGTGAAGATAATTCTCTACTAAATTAAATATTTTAATAGAATATTTCGATTAGGAATCTCATTTAGCATACTATAGGGATTTGTACATGATCATGAATTTTAAGTTCCTTTATATTATACACACCGTACGAAAAACGTGTGTACTTCTAGTTAAAATTATTATCAATTCATTACATTCCAGATATAATTATTCTACAATATGTTCATTCCAGATTTAATTACTCTACAATACAATGTGAACTACATAATTAGGTATATATTCAAAAACAGACGTGGAACACTTGTAATTCCACTTTCATAATAGATATAACTAGACATATTAAGTGTTAACTGTTTTCACTAATGTTTCGGGTATTATGCAAGTAATTATCTGTTTTCTCATGCATGGAAGCACTACTGCTATGATTGGGAACCTTCGTACTTCCTTATTGAATGAAATTAATGTTACGGATGATATTGGGAAAGGTGTCATAAATTAGGAAATCGCATTGTAACTAAATATTGCTATTATTTTTCGGTTGAATTGGGAAATAGCTAATTACGCGCAAAAGGGGCATTGCCGTTAGCTTACTTATGTCATACTACTGTTTTTCATAAAAAGTTTTTTTGAAGTATTTATTAAGATCCGCTGTATATAGATTATATATGATAACTGATGTGGATTCAGTATCGAATTTCGGAGGGTGTACAGAGTTTACTAAGAATATACGCTAAGAATATGCATATATATATATATATATATATATATATATATATATATATATATATATATATGTATATGTATATATGTATATGTATATATATATATATATATATGTATATATATATATGTATATATATGTATATATATATATGTATATATATATATATATAAATATATGTATATATATATATATATATACAATACAAATGTTAAGTAAAATATAACTTTTACTAGAAATATTAAAACGGGATATGCCCATACTATCATAAGGCGCATTGCAGCACATACAATATAAGCACGAATATGGATTCAAATGAATAAGAAATGAAAGAAGTAAAAACGGATGGGGATGCTTACAAGGAAGTCGAACGGCCAAGGGGGATTACAACCCCTTGTTCCCGGTTGAAGCACGCTTTTAATCCCAGGAAACGTTCCCGGAACCAGACTCGCCTGAAGCAGTCCTCCATATACCAACGCTGGAAAAGCAAAATCCAATCCACTGAAAAAGCAAATCCAATCCATTGAAAAAGCCAAATTCAATCCATTGAAAAACGTACTTGAAAACCCAGATCACCAACATGAAACGATACCAATAGCAAGACTACTTGGATGCCTAATGTCTAAACAACCTATAACATCCATAACAGCACTGACTTTTCATTACGTGCAAGTCCTTGTAAATCCTTATAACATGTTACGGTTAAGATACATGTCACAGTTAAACTTTTTGCATCCAGCGTGACGTAACTATAATAGTTCATAGAATTTTGCATAAAAGTCCTGATCATACTTTTTGTATGATTTTTCATAATAATGCTTTAGGAAATGTAACGGATATAGCTGTTTTTTCGCTTCACATACCAAATTACGTTCGCATATAATGCGTTCGGTCTTGGTTGTATTTAATCTTTTAATTCTGTTAAGATGATTGAGTATTAAGTTACGTAGTACGCCTATACTCAAGTTGGAATTCCAGCTGATGATATAGTTTATGCTGACATCAAAGGTCTTTCTTTTATCATACATTTTAAAGCAAATACTTTCTTTGTTGTCGTAATAAATGCTTATATCTAAAAACTCTGTTATTTCTTTCTTCACTTGTTTTGTTTCGATCAATTCCAAATTTGCGGGATAAAAGTTGAAGTTAAATTGATAATTACTTTCAAAATTTCCAATAAGCACATCGTCCACAAATCTGAAATAGGGAATTTCATTTAGATAATGAGTTCCGATCTCATACTTATTCAAATAGATATCAGCCAACATGGAGGAACAGCCACCCCCCATGGGAATACCTTGAATTTGTTGATAGAATGAATCTCCGTTGTAAAGTAAGTTTTCATATAAAACGAATTTGATGAGGTTTTCGTAACTATTGATGTTGATAAATAGATGCAAATTGTATTCATGAAATGTTTCGATCATGATCTCAAACAGATCCTTTAAATTTATGTTATTGAATAAATCTTTAAAATCGTAGCTTTTAAGGTGTAATCTCACTGGTATTTTGCTCAACTTTTCTATGACTTCATTACTATTTGATACCATTACCGTACCACTTGATTTTATTTTCGCCATTGTAGGTCTTAAAATATTCAGCAGGATAGCATTTGCCTTAGTTAAATAAGTTCCACATCCCACAGTCACCGGTCTAAATTTGACGGGTGACTTATGCATTTTAGGTATTAATACCAGGTATGGAAATTTGATTGTAGTGATTTCAATACCGATCCTTTTATACAATGCTGTGATTTTGTTTTCATTTGCTGTTTTAGACAAAACATTTAGTTTATACATTGTTTCGTTGTCGTAACATTTTTTTAATTGCTCTACATAGTATTTTTTGCAAGTAAATGCATAGTTTGAGGTAACTTTGTCCATATAAGTGATCACATACATATTTTGAAATATTTTGAAATATTTTCAACCGGTTCTTGTCCATTTTATAATTAGTAATTTATAATATTAGTATTTTATAATTATATAATTATATTAGTATTTTATAATTATTTCGCATTATATGCGAACGTAATTTGGTATGTGAAGCGAAAAAACAGCTATATCCGTTACATTTCCTAAAGCATTATTATGAAAAATCATACAAAAAGTATGATCAGGACTTTTATGCAAAATTCTATGAACTATTATAGTTACGTCACGCTGGATGCAAAAAGATTAACTGTGACATGTATCTTAACCGTAACATGTTATAAGGATTTACAAGGACTTGCACGTAATGAAAAGTCAGTGCTGATATGGATGTTATAGGTTGTTTAGACATTAGGCATCCAAGTAGTCTTGCTATTAGTATCGTTTCATGTTGGTGATCTGGGTTTTCAAGTACGTTTTTCAATGGATTGAATTTGGCTTTTTCAATGGATTGGATTTGCTTTTTCAGTGGATTGGATTTTGCTTTTCCAGCGTTGGTATATGGAGGACTGCTTCAGGCGAGTCTGGTTCCGGGAACGTTTCCTGGGATTAAAAGCGTGCTTCAACCGGGAACAAGGGGTCGTAATCCCCCTTGGCCGTTCGACTTCCTTGTAAGCATCCCCATCCGTTTTTACTTCTTTCATTTCTTATTCATTTGAATCCATATACATATATATATATATATATATATATATATATGTATATATATATATACATATATATATATATATATATGTATATATATATACATATATATATATATATATATATGTATATATATATATACATATATATATATATACACATATATATATATATATATATATATATGTATATATATATATACATATATATATATATATATATATATATATATATATATATATATATATACGTATATATGTATATATATATATATATATATATATGTAATAATAGAAGTTTGAAAATCCAATGAACGAAAAGTAAGAAGATGTAACACGATAAACCTAACTTTTTAAAAACACCCACAGAATAAAATATAATACAGCAAATCATCAATCAAATGGATTAAAAATACAAAACACTAGCTATCAAGTTACAGAAAATCAACCAAATTAAAAGGTATGGAAACAAAAAAAGAAAAACTTAAACTAAATTCAACTATCTAACTGGCGTACAAAACAAATGTAAAAATCAATTAATCCTCAAGCATATGGAAAAAATAAAAAAATTAATATCGAATCAACAAGTCAATGAAAAATATAATACAAAGGTATGGAATCGAAATAAGTATAACAAACGAAATTAAGCACAAACGCCTTACACGTGGACGAGGCTCTAAGCCTAAATCATGAATTGTTAACCTCTACAAAAATCTAATCATGTCCAAGTTTTTTGTAGAAGCAAACTCAAAAATGTATGTTTCTGAAGAAATAGATAGATTAAATCTATGAACTATTTCTACTTGGACGACATACATAAAGATGGAATAAAAAAGAAAAAATGAATACCTGGAAAAAGCACAGCATGTGTACAGACGATTCATTACAGGGATCGAGGGAACACTGATAGAAGAGACCAGTGTTGCCATTCGTAAAGAAAAAATAAAAAACCATTTACTGTTGCCATTCATAAGAATTGAAAAACTGTGAAGCGAAATGTAAAGAAAAAGTATTAATATACAAAAAGAGCTACTAAAATGAGGGGCAAATAAAGGTAATGCTGAAGTGGGAAGTGAATGGGAAAAAAAAAAAAAAAAAAAAAAAAATGGAGATGACTGGCTAATATAAGATACTATGAATAGAATTATATGATACTATGGAAAGAATTATAAAAATCCAGCTATTTTAAATTTTTTAACAATACTATTTACTAAATAAGTGGGATATTTATATAAATTACTAGTAATTTTGAGATTATTGATATGCATAGCATGAAATTTTTTATCAGATAATCTATAAATTCTAAAAAGCTGATTGAGTATAATATTTCTAAACAATTGAATCGAATTACAGGAATTAAAAGGTAAGATTTTATTAATATTAAAATTATAAAAGTCTTTTTTATCATATAAATTTGTAACAATTCTATTAGAAGGATCAATAAAAAGATTTAAATCCAAAAAATTAACATTTTTATTAATAGTAGCTTCATTAGGTATTAATTCCAAATTGTCTGGATAGTAATCTATATCTATGAGATAATTTTCTGTATGTACTAAGCAAATCAGATCATCAACATATCTGTAAAAAGTATAATCTATTGAAGTAAATGACATTTCATAATGATAAAGGTATAAATTAGCTAGCATACTGCTACTACAGCCACCCTGTGGAACTCCTGAGACTTGTAAGTATAATTTATTTCCTTGAAAAATATAATTATTGAAAATAACAAAGTGAAGAAGTTTAGGAAAATTTTTAAATTTAATTTGATTTGAAAGAGGTGTAATATAAGCATTATATAGAGCTAAAATTACATCATATAGATCAGATATCTTAATATTATTAAAAAGATCTTTAAAATCAAAAGTTTGAAATCCTATTATTTTTCTAAGAGATGTTAATTTATTCTTTAATTCTTTACTATTATTTAGAATATGGTAGTTATTGCTAGTCTGGCTTAAACTATTATTTATTAGATTTTAAGAATTTAGTAATAATTTACTCGCAGTAGTAGAGTAAGTATTATGGCCACTAGTAACTGTTCTAAATTTAATAGGATTTTTATGAAATTTTGGAATAAGCACTATATAAGGAAATTTAAGATATTTATATTTAATATTTAAATCATTATACATATTGATAATTTTCAATTTAATACTATTGATGGAATGTAAATCAGGTTTAAAAAGACTATTATTTTTTAAATAATCTAACAGAAATTGAATATAAAATTTTTTACAGATAATAGCATAATTATTAGAGGCTTTATCAACATAGGTGATAACAAAGGATCTTTGTAAATCATTAATGGAATGTTTAATATTATCAATATTATATAAAGATCTAGACAATTTAATATCTCTAATAGCATTTTTAATTGATTCTAATATAGTAAATTTCCACATATTAAATGCCTCTAATGGCAGAGCGTATTTACAAGCTAATTTATATATATATTTATCAAGATCAAGATTAATTGATTTTAAGACTTTAAAAGAATTATTACAAGAAGGTATCCTAAATTTAGTGCCAAATGACATAATGGTTCTTAACACATTGTCACTAACAAGGTCTAAATCTCCTGTAACTATGTGCCCCAAGTCAGGATTTAGAAATTTAGCAAATTTATTTAATTTACAAATACATTCACTATCTACAATTGACTGAGAAGAATGATCAATAGAGAGCGATTGTGAAACTTCATTATAATTAAATATAGACCTACCAATAGGCTTATTGTATTTGAATGTCTTTGAAACAAATAAATCACCAATAGGCAATAAATGTTTAAACTTGTTAAACAGATGTCCAAAATTTATAGAATTATATATAGGATGTTTGAAAGAGATAACACAATAAGAATTAGTAGTTGTATTATTATAATGAAACTGATTTAGTTTTAAATTTAAAAACTGTGATCTTGTAATAAGCAAATCAAAGAAAATATGATTAAAATGTTCATTAGCAAGATTTAATTTTAAAAAAATGGCATAAACCTTATTTAAATGTTTTTTCTTTACTGCAAAAACCCAGGATCTAATGAATTTCCATTGAAAAGTTCTATTAAATTGATTATGTAGAGTTATAATCTCAGATTTATGATCATTAAGATTGGAATGTCCCTTTCCTCGTTTAAATCTTTTGAGTTTGATTGATTCACTATCATTTAAATGGGGTTTCAAAAAAAGGTGATTAAAAATAGAATATTTATTATCTACAAAATTATTTTTTACAACATTACCATTTAGATACATTTGATTTAATCCATATGGAAAAAGAGTACAATGTGATTTAATATAGTAGTTTTCAAAATAAATCCTATCTGCTGATTTTGTTTTTATATCTAAAATATGTATAGTAATATTTTCAAAACCATGTTTGGCAAAGTGTTTATATTCAATTTTATTGGAAGTAGGAAGAAAATTATTATTTAGAATATATTTTTTGACATGATCTCTGTGTACATTCATACGTAGATGAATGGGATTACTAGTTTGTCCTATATATGATAGATTGCATATGTTACAAGATAAACGGTAGATGCAATTAAAAATTTTGCAGAAAGGCAGAAGACTTTCATGGTTTGTAATTTGAGTATGAGAAGCATATGGGCAGGTTTTGCATTTTTTATTCTTACATTTATTGAAATTATAATTTTTAGTAGGGTAATCACTATATTCAAAATTATCCATGGCACAAAGTTGGTAATGGGATATCGGTCTAAACAATTCCCAACTTAAGTTGTAAATACCGGGCAATATCTATCAAATTATAGAATAATAAGTATAAATATATTTGCCAGTCACTAAATCAAATAATATGTGTAATTCATAATAGTATAAGTAATTTGATGAGTATTACAATATAACATAGATATAATAATAAAAGTAATAAAATAATTGCATGTATATAAGTAAAAAAATTACTTTTATATAAGTAAAAACAATTAAGTCCATGTAAAACCTAATCCTAATGAAAATCAGTAGGAAATTACAAGATATGCCAAAACATAATGTTATAGTTACATTAGTTCTAAACTAGATTAAATATAGATAACGTAAAAAACACTTAAGTATTAAATAATGCGATAAGTGTATAAAGTGGATTCACTTAAAATCCTGTCCGAATACGTAATAAGAAAATAATTAATAGTAGATTGTACTAAAAAGTACAGTTGAATGAGCCAAAATAAAGCAATAAACGTCAATACAAGATTACCAACCCTCCAAAAATACAATAACAATATTAAAAGTAAGAATAATAAACTATAGATGGCAGCACTAGATTTAAAACAAAAAGTTGCAAATAAAATATAAAAAAATATATTATAAGAATAAAAGCATAATGCTAATGATATAAAAGAAATTAACTAAAATATAAGCAGTATGGAATTGGACAAATTACAATACTAGTAATATACTAAAAATATAACAAATGCAATAACATAGGCAGTAAAAAACCGATAAAAAATTAGGAGAATACGTGCAACAAGATTCCTCTAATAACATTGGACGAAAGTAAATTCAAAAATAGAAAAACAAATATAGAAATAACTAATTCTATTACTAAATTTAGCGCAAATGCAGCATAAATTTGAATAGATTGCAAATAAAATTTTTTTATATACTATAGCTTACAAAATTATGAAAGATACTATGCAGAAATTATTAAATAAAGAATTTAAAGTTATTAAGTAAATGGAATGAAAATGCAAAATACATTTAATTTATTGCGCAAATGCAGCTCATAAATAAAATGATTTCAATAATAATAGAAGTTTGAAAATCCAATGAACGAAAAGTAAGAAGATGTAACACGATAAACCTAACTTTTTAAAAACACCCACAGAATAAAATATAATACAGCAAATCATCAATCAAATGGATTAAAAATACAAAACACTAGCTATCAAGTTACAGAAAATCAACCAAATTAAAAGGTATGGAAACAAAAAAAGAAAAACTTAAACTAAATTCAACTATCTAACTGGCGTACAAAACAAATGTAAAAATCAATTAATCCTCAAGCATATGGAAAAAATAAAAAAATTAATATCGAATCAACAAGTCAATGAAAAATATAATACAAAGGTAAGGAATCGAAATAAGTATAACAAACGAAATTAAGCACAAACGCCTTACACGTGGACGAGGCTCTAAGCCTAAATCATGAATTGTTAACCTCTACAAAAATCTAATCATGTCCAAGTTTTTTGTAGAAGCAAACTCAAAAATGTATGTTTCTGAAGAAATAGATAGATTAAATCTATGAACTATTTCTACTTGGACGACATACATAAAGATGGAATAAAAAAGAAAAAATGAATACCTGGAAAAAGCACAGCATGTGTACAGACGATTCATTACAGGGATCGAGGGAACACTGATAGAAGAGACCAGTGTTGCCATTCGTAAAGAAAAAATAAAAAACCATTTACTGTTGCCATTCATAAGAATTGAAAAACTGTGAAGCGAAACGTAAAGAAAAAGTATTAATATACAAAAAGAGCTACTAAAATAAGGGGCAAATAAAGGTAATGCTGAAGTGGGAAGTGAATGGAAAAAAAAAAAAAAAAAAAAAAAAAAAAAAAAAAAAAAAATGGAGATGGACTGGCTAATATAAGATACTATGAATAGAATTATATGATACTATGGAAAGAATTATAAAAATCCAGCTATTTTAAATTTTTTTAACAATACTATTTACTAAATAAGTGGGATATTTATATAAATTACTAGTAATTTTGAGATTATTGATATGCATAGCATGATATTTTTTATCAGATAATCTATAAATTCTAAAAAGCTGATTGAGTATAATATTTCTAAACAATTGAATCGAATTACAGGAATTAAAAGGTAAGATTTTATTAATATTAAAATTATAAAAGTCTTTTTTATCATATAAATTTGTAACAATTCTATTAGAAGGATCAATAAAAAGAATTTAAATCCAAAAAATTAACATTTTTATTAATAGTAGCTTCATTAGGTATTAATTCCAAATTGTCTGGATAGTAATCTATATCTATGAGATAATTTTCTGTATGTACTAAGC